>JANIWO010000030.1:0-143724 GCA_030555675.1 Vanderwaltozyma tropicalis
AATCGATCGAGTATCACACTTAAAAATGTCCGTAAACTTAAATGAAACTGAAAACAGTATCAATGCTTTAAATGAAGCATTTGTGGAAAAACTAACCTTAGATTCTCCACACAAACACTCAACATATATGAAATTTACTGATTATTATACAATTTTATGTGAATAAGTACTAACTATAATAATAAGAAACACATGAATCCTCAAATATTATGACTTCATAGCTCGTATGGCGCAGTGGTAGCGCAGCAGATTGCAAATCTGTTGGTCCTTAGTTCGAATCTGAGTGCGAGCTTTGATTTTTTTGAATCATCTTCAAACATATTAATTTTAAATTATGGGTATTAATCCAGATCCATATAAAACTACAATCCAATTATAGCCAAGATTAGCTATCCATGTACAAGGTTTGTTAATCAAGACTTTTATTTTCTGAAAGTTAAAAAATTTCCACTTCAAATTGAAAACCCTAAAAAGGGAATATTAATTTTGGTATACCAACAAGTTCAAACCCTCGTAATAAATTAAAAGCATACGTATTTAGTAAAGAAACACATAGAATAATAATTACTTGCAATAGTAACCTTTAGTACTACTATGTAATTTTTTACATCACAAGAAATGAATTTCTTTTCTTACCCTAAGAGAATGTAAACTGCAGCAAGAATTAAATAAAAAGGAAAGAAATGCATATACAAGATTATGTAAAACCTAAAATATTCAATTAAAGAGTACTTTCCTGCATTAAAATTGTCAAAACTTAAATGAATCTTAGGTTTACTAGGTTAAGTTAAGTTACAATTTGACCACGAAACACGAAAAGCTCATATAAACTACGCGTAACATACTAAAGTTAGTATGGTAAGCAAGATACGAAAAATTATATAGCTGATGAGATGTGAAAGTAGGGTTTAAGATTTAATGGTTTTAGTCGAGTTTAGTATCAAGATATTGAGATGCCTTAGGTATGTACCATCTTGTTGGTGATGAATAATTGCTAAATAGTAATATCTTGCATTAGACACTAAGTAACGAAATTCGCGTCTAATTGTTTCAGTTTAATCCTTATTATAGCTTAAACTACATTGTTAACAGTAGTCTATATATCTATATATATCAAATAGTGCTTGTAATATATATATATAAATATATAGATAAGTTCAAAAACCATAATTGAATCATTCGTCTTTTTTACTAATTCACATTTTCAATATTTGATAGACTATTAGAAGTTGTAATCATCTGCCTGTCATCAAAGAATTATATAGATATAATACAGGTTTTTAAATGGAAAATAATATAAAGAATATGCAATCTATTATTACTTCACCAAAAAGTTTCAATCAAACTCCAGATATATTAATACCAGACGTTATGAATGAAAAGGAATTTACTTGCAATTTAGCACACCCTACAATTTTTTCTACCAAACATATTAG
Source organism: Vanderwaltozyma tropicalis (assembly GCA_030555675.1). Taxonomy (NCBI): domain Eukaryota; kingdom Fungi; phylum Ascomycota; class Saccharomycetes; order Saccharomycetales; family Saccharomycetaceae; genus Vanderwaltozyma; species Vanderwaltozyma tropicalis. Next base: position 1,437 of record JANIWO010000030.1, read on the forward strand.
AGGTAAAACTCCAGAAATTCATCGTTCTACAAGAACTAGAGATGCATTGACTCCAACATCATTGATAAATGAACCACATTTTATTAAATCAGAGGAATTAACTATTGAAAGTGGAGCTAAGATACGATCTGATGCAACTACTATTAAAAAGCATGCCACTGATAATGATAATGATACCTGCAATAATGATGTTACCAAGAGACTTAAAGAAGATTATACTGAAATAAATATATGTACTTTACCAATTAAGAAAAATATCGATAACGTTGATATTATGTTAGTTGATGAATATTCTGATGAAATTTTTTCTTATTTACATGATTATGAAGTACATATGTTGCCAACCCATAATTATTTAACTGACACTGATTCCAAATTCCATATTCGTCCTGCTATGAGAGCTATTTTAGTGGATTGGTTAATTGAAGTTCATCAAAAATTTCAATATACATCTGATTCACTATTTCTTGCTATCAATCTAATGGATAGATTCCTATCTCAAAATAAAGTAACAGTTGGGAAATTACAATTGTTAACTATCACATCTTTATTTATTGCTGCAAAAATAGAGGAAATTAACGTCCCTAAAATTTCTGCTTATTCATATTTAACAGATGGTGCTGCCACCACTGATGATATTATAACTGCTGAAATGTATTTATTTAACTCATTAGATTTCAAAGTTAGTTTTGTTAACCCAATTAATTTTATAAAAAGAATATCAAGAGCTGATGGTTGCAATACAGATATTGAAAATCTAGGGTCATTTTTATTAGAATATGCTACTTTTTCTCCTAAATTCATAGATGTAAAACCATCATTAACCAGTAATATATCAATGTACATTGCTAGAAAAGTACATTCAGATGATGAAATATTTTCAAATAGTATCAAGCAAAATGATCACTTTTTAAATGATGGCACATTTCAAACTCATTGTAAAGAGTTGATTTCAGAAGTTGCATTCCCATCCACCAAATTGAATGCATTAATAAAGAAATTTAATACTAAAAAATACAATGGAACATATTCAAAAATTTTAGAATGGTGTAAAGATCAAGTTTCCAATGACTTTTGCAAATTATTTTAATCAAATCAAATCAAATTTTTAAATTAAATTACATCCTCATTCTGCATAAACGCTCAAATTTTAATTACCACTAACTGCATTATTATTATTCATCTCGTTTTCCTATATATTTATTTATAAATATGATATACAAAAGTTAAATTGAGTTGAATTAAATTTTATTATCTTGTATCTTATTACTTAGATTATTAGTATATAGTTGGAAGTTGTACTTTTTTCTATTGATTCCGTAGAAGAGTTGGAACTCATTCAGAAATTGAATAATGGTATCATGGGAGGATATTATACAGGGTATAGTAAAAGAACATATGATGGTTATTGTTATTATTAGAATTAATGTTATTATTATTAGTATTATTATTATTTGAATTAATGTTGTTATTATTATTGAATTAAAATTAGTTTATTCATGCAAAGTCATTATGTCGTAACCATTTTTTCTTACCTTTAATGCCCATTGAACTGAGATTATGGAAGCTTTCATAAATCTTCTAGATTGGTATTTTCTATGAAATTCATCGTGTACGATAGGGCTAACCAAATAGTCCATCATCATCTGGCATACTGGAGCAAGTTGTTCTTTTACGTAACTACCACTATAATGAATCAAGTTACCGTCCCATTTACCTTTACCTAACATCTTTCTTGATAAAAACATTGCTGCTGCTGCACAAAGAGAAGGTAAGACACCTATGAACCTAAAGTCAACTAATGAAATTTCTAGTAAGAATTTAGCCAATGTACGTGACTGTATATCGTAGTCATCTGCTTTTGAAATTCTTCTTAAGAAATTCATTGGATTTGGGTAATTTAAGTTAAATTCCAATGTTTTTAATATGAACTTTTCACCTTCTTTTATTTCTTCTTCCGTACAGGCACCATCAGTTTCTGATGCAAAATGTTTAATACTTGGTGAATATACTTCTTCGTATTTAGATGCAATGAAAAGGCATGATGTTCCTACTAATTGTAACTTATCTAATTGAACTAATTCTCGACATAAGAAACGATCCATCAAATTGATTGCTAAATAGAGTGTTTCTGGTAATAACCCGAATTTGTTGTGAATTTTAACTAACCAATTAACAAGAATATCTCTATTTTGGTGAATATTTCTATGTTTGAATAAATCTTCCTTTTGTGGTAAAGTAATAACTTCTAAATGATGTAAATAACCAAAAATATCAGTGACATATTCACTTACCATAAATGGATCATTAACATCTTCAGCATCTAAATCTTCCCATTCGTATTCTTCTTTACCATTCTCTCCTTGAACTTTAAATTTCTTGGGTAGATCATGTTCAACTACTGTTGATATTGGTCTTTTCTTATTGGCGTCAATATCTAAAGTTTCCACTTCTTGATACTTTTCAGTATCTTCTTGAGTAGATTGAAGATCTGTTAAAGGTTCTTGAATAACTGATTTATTTGAAATGTTATTATCATTTTCTTCTACTTCTTCAATTGAAGGTAAACTTTTTGCTGTGATAGTACTTGAAGATGATAAATATGGATCTTGATTTTCTTTATCTTCTGATTCTAAAAGAATAGGAGAAGAGTCTTTAGCTTCAATGGTAGTAGATAATGAATTTTCAATTCCTTGATTACTATTAGCTTTAGTATTTAAAATTCTACCATTAGAGGAAGGTTCAGGATACGTTTCCTTTTTCAATTGTGGAATTTTTGAACCTTCTCTTTTAGCTAAATTCAATGAAGTTTTCAAACTTGTTAAAGCAGAATTTTGAGATGAGTTTTCTTGTGATAAAGTTGTATTAGTGACGTTACTTAATGCTGATCTTTGAATACTTCTCAATAAAGTGGTTGCTCTTCCATTTTGAATATTTTCTATAGATTCCGATGAAGAGGTCATTTAAATGGAAATGAATGGAATATTTTGAAGAGTAAAATGATATTAATTAAAAATGTTCAAAATTATAATTGTATAAAATGTGAATAATCAATTGAATTGAAATATAGAAAAAACCAAAGAAAAAACAGTCTAAATAGTAAAATAGAACAGATTCTTTTAAAAATTTGATTAATGCAGGTAATATAAGATATTAATGAAGAAGTTGATTATACTTCTGAGTCAATCAATATAATATTATTAGTTCTTTGGGAATTTTTTTTCTATAACAGACTCTTATCAAAATAACAAGCTAATAAACTTAATATTGAGAGTAATAGTTTAGTAAAGCACTGGTTTTGATTAGGATATCAAGTCAATGAAAACCTCCAAATTACAAGATGCAAAAAAAGATAAGTTAACTTATATTAAACCAAGTTTACACAAACTAAAAAAATATATATATTCTCAAACTGATACAATCCAGTAAATATTTTTACTTTCAATAGCTGAAACCAAATCTCAAACCATTACACAGCTCAAACTTGAGTCTATCCATTGAATAATGTATCGTTATTGAAGGTTTTCACTGTTCCAATTTTGATTTTGAATATTTTATTGTTTTTGTATTACCCTTTTAGTTCAATTGCATATAAAACCTAATTAGGAAAATACACAAAACTAAAATGGAATTTTTTTAAAGATTATTTATTTACAAATTACCTAATTAGGACACGCTACTTGAGATCAGCACTCGTCTGTCGTGACGTCATTTGCTTCAAGAAATATTTTTTTAAAAAGTGGTCACGTGCCTTTTTATTTGAAAAAGTATTATGGTTGTCCAAACGTCACACTGTCGTTTGCTAGAGGATTCATATTTATGTGTAAGTGGTTAGCTTTCTTGCATTGACAGCAAACATAAATTTGGAATCAGTTCCTTCATGGTCTTTGTCATACAATGCAAAATGTACGTTTCTTCCGTCCCAGTCTTTGGAATCAATCACATCAACCATTTCTTTTAATTTTTGAACCCCTTCCACTAAATTATCCATAAAGACATGGTTTATTGCTTTTATTAATGGTATTGGATTTTGGACAGTTTGCAATACACCATAGTCTTTTAATAAATGGTAAGCTGTTCTTACTCCACGGACAATTGATCTGTTCTTTGACCTTTCTAAAATTGTCTTGGCACCATGTCTAGATAAACATGTTTCAATTTCAAAATCTCTATGAGTAAATGCTGCCTCATGGCCAAAATACAATGAAAAGCAACCAATCATTTCATTGTCAAATTCTTCATTAGTTTTAAAATATAATTTTGTCTTTAAATCTAATGGTTTCATTACTACAATACCAAAACGTCTTACTAAATCTTTTAAAACTTCATCCATATTTTCCTCATTATTATTAAAATCGGTGCTACTTATTTTAGTTATTGATTGTAAATAAGTAGCATCTTTTTGAATAACATGAGTACGCTTATTTGCATAACTATTCAATAAATCATCAATTCTACGTTGTAAAATATTATCATCTGCTAACATATCCCAACCTTCAATAATTTTTGCACTTAAATTTAAAGCACATGCTAAACCATTGTAAGTACAAGAAACACCTTGAATCACTTCTATACCAGGGTTAGTAATACCAAAAAATGGATTACAGCTTAAAAATGTTTGAGAAACAGTGACTATATCATTAATAATTTCAATTAAAAATTTATTATTGTTTGGTGGAAGAGCAGGAGCAGGAGCAGGGGCAATTGGATCAGGGAATGGAGGTGGGAGGAAAATAGGTGGAGACTCATCAATTGGATCAACTGAAGGTCCACCAACAGTTAATAAAGTATAGTTACCTAACAAAGTAACAATTAAAATAAAGAAGTCAACTCTCATTAATAAAGAAGTTTGTACGTTTACAATTATTTGAATCTAATAAATAAATAACTAAAAAAAAAAAAAATAACTAATAAAAAATATTGACAATAATTAATAATATATGGGAAATAGTTACTATTAATTAGTTTAAAAAACTAATACAATTTATTCTATTTTATACATTTGACTTTAAAAGTAAAATAGCAATATCAATTCCTATTTACATTTACCTCTCTAACATAATAGCAAAATATTGATTAGAATATGAAATCAAAATAATCTTGCTATTCTGTTTATTCCAGCTAACTAGAAAAATGATAAAACAATTTTTGCTATTCTGTCGCTCTTTCAGATTTTTTTGCCATTGCAAACAATACTAAATAAAGTGATTGTTTTTATATAAACAGCAGCTATTTAAGGATACCAAGAAGTCAATTAAACAACCAATTTCAAGATATTTTCTTGCTAAATTAGTTATTTAGAGGTACATACCTCAACTTAATTTTAATTTTGCTTTTTGAAGTCTCTGTACTAGAAAATTCATATAATTCAACTCAAAAAGATAAAGCAATCAGTATTAGTTATCACAGCTTAAAAATAAATGACATATTCAATATACTTAACAAATACATTTAGTTTTTATTTGCTATTTAAATTACCATAAGCCAAAATGAAGAGGATTGCAAAATCTTATTTGTCTCGAGTACTCTCATCCTTGTTAGCTCAGTTGGTAGAGCGTTCGGCTTTTAAACAACAGTTTAAACCAAGGATACCGAAATGTCAGGGGTTCGAGCCCCCTATGAGGAGTACTTCTCTTATTTTTTTTGTTATTTAAAGCTGAATTTTTGACACATTATATTTAAAAAAATAATGATACCCGCGGGGTTTGAACCCGCGCCTCCGAAGAGACCAGGACCTCGACCTGGCGCCTTAGACCACTCGGCCAGAGTATCGAAAACACTGGTTAAAAGAAATAGTGTTTAACCAAATCCGTAGAAAATAATAATGGAATCAAAATTTGATGTTGACAACAAAGTATTATTATTGATGTTTAGAATCATTTTATTTCATTGTTCATTAAAATATTTTAAAATATACAAATTAAATATCATTTAAATATTAAATATTGTTTACTAATCATATCCTAATAATAATTATCATTATTTGGACGGAATGGTATAGTATCATTTTCTTCTTCTATGGTATCATTAATTTCTTTTTCTTTTTCTTCTCTACTATAATTTCTTGATAAACTCTTTGATATCGATGGTAGACTACCCCTTTCAGTAATATGCAAATAACTTCCATCACTGCTGCTTCGAATACTTTCATTATCAAGTTTTATTAATTTTGAAATTTCTTCAGATACTATTTTTTTATTTTCTCTCTTATGTGGAATAAATTTGTTACCAATAATATTACCCATATGCTGTAATACAACTCTTATCACATCTTTTTTAACAGCAGCAAAAAATTCATCCCTTGACCATAATTTATTGTTATACTCTAGGTTAGGAACTTTAACAATCAGATCATCAACATTTGTCAATACACCATGAGCACCTTTATACGAAATAGACATGGTCATTTTCTTAATTATAACAGATTTAATATTCATATATGTACCTGACCTCTTGACCATTTCATTAATACTGTCATCTGTCTGTCTTAAAAATGAGGTCGAAATCTTTCTTGGATCTCTAACCGAAGTTCTACTAGATTTAAAGCTATCTAGAATACCTCCTTCTCTTTTACCACGATTTCTGTTAAAAGAAAATGACGCCCTCGACGATATTCTGCCTTTTTCATCAGAAATAGAGTTCACATCATTGGAATTAGATCTAACACGTACATCTGTAGAAATTCCTGAAGAATGAGAAAACTCCAGTTTTGGAAATAGGTAGTTCATAATCTTGTCGGCTGTAATATGGTCCATCTTAAAAAGAATAGATTGAAAAGAGATAATCATTTCCTCCATAACAGAGATCCCACCAACAGGTGAACTTAATAACCAAAAGACTTCTAACATAGGGATATCTTTATTGTATTGAGGATGACTTTCGAATGGAGCAATCAATTGTTGATATATAGGCTTTTGCTGTTGGTTATAAAGTTGTAAAGTACTAATTGCCACAACGTTACTGTTTGACCCATCGATTGTTTGAGAACGTACAAAAGATGAAGGCCCCAAACCAATAGTTATAAATGGTTGCTTGCTTTCATCATATAATTCCCAGATCAACTCATCTGTACCTACTTTCCAATTCAAAATTTTTCTGTTCTTATTTTTATTACCAATTCTATCGTAATTTCTTTTGATAGCTGTCATTAGAACTGATAATTCCAATATAGTTGCTTGTATTTCTAATGTAAGATCTTGTGCTGTATTTTGAAATAGGTTTGCATCATGAGATTTCAAGAATGCACGAGTATAATACAATTCTTTAATTTTCTTTTGAAGATTTGTTACAACTGAGATGTCTAGCTTTTCTAAATTATTTCTAACCTCATCAGCTAGAAGAATCTTCGACAATTTTTCTGCTTTTTCATTTAATGAAGAATCCAAGGAAAGAAGATCTCCGACTATATTGTAAACAGAATTGTATTGCTGTGAGGATGAAGAAATAATTAAACTTGGAAAACCAATATGAACTTTTGATTCGCTTGATAAGTTTTGAGTTTTATTATCACTAAAATATAAAGGATTTGGCGAGGTATATGTCATAAACAATGACCTACGTCTCAATACAATATATTCTTCAAGCAAAGTACCATCAAAACAAATTTCAAGAGGCATCCAAGGAGCCCAATTTCCTGATTTCTCATCAACACCATATTTATTATCATGAAAGCCAGAACCTTCAAATTTCATCATGTCTTTTTTAAACAAAGTAAACACTTGAATATCTTTTGAAACAGCACAATATCTCGATTCAACAGTCGTATTAATATCCATTTCTATCGTTTTACCTGATCTACTCATTACTTGCATGACATCAATTATACCAGTTTCAACTTCCCTAGCAGTGAATAAAACAGCTGTATCCGGCTCAGTATCAGATGTGATTTGCAATTGTGGAGAGATAAATTGAAATAGGTAACTATCGACAGAATCATAATTATCATTTGGAACTTTACGAATTAATTCATCAAATCTTTCAATAAATTCTTCATTAGTTGAAAAATCTTTATCACTTAATAAACCATATTCTGCAATAGTAGATTTCGTATTTTCAAATGTATTAGACAAAAGTTCTTTTAAAATTATCACTGATTTATATGTTGAGAAAAATTCAATGGACTTTCTTTCAAGGGAACTTTCAGTATATTCAAGCAAAAGATCTCTTATCCTTCTACTAATTCTCAATTGAACATTATGAATGATAAATCTATTATCATAACTAGACTTAACATTTATGGTGGAAGCACGTCTCATCGAAACAAACGAATTAACCGTATTAGTTTTTAACAAAGAGCCAAATTCGTCGGTATGACCAAGTTCTGATCTTTGATTATCGAATTCTTCGTTATCTTCACTTGCATCTTCTGGAATAGGTACATTTTCTGAAATTTTCAAATCACATAGAATCTCATCAATAATTTCTGACCTTACAGTTAAATTTGAAAGTTCAGAGTATAGTGAAGCCTTTTTAGCATTCAAAAGTTTATCTGTAGACCTTTTCTTTAAATTCCTTTCTACTTCGTCAATCGAGAAACGAACTTTATCTATTTGATTCTGAATGATTTGACCTCTTTTTAATGCTAGTTTTTCTTGTGTACGTTCTGGATGATTTTTATCAATCAAACAACTATGAGATGCTTCTAGACCAAATGGATACCGAACATGATAACCATCATCATTCATTTTTCTGAAGTAAGATATTCTTGGTGATGATAAAAACGGAATTGCTTCAATCTCTATTGGGTAAGATGATTGTAGAGAAACTTGATCTAAATCAACATAATCTTCGAAATCAAACCATTCTGATAAATTTTCATTTGTCTTATTAGAAGGTTGCTTTTCAGGTTGATTTTTAAAACGTAAACCTAATCTCGAAGCTAATGTTTTCTCAACCGCAGCTTCATCAAATACGGTAGATATTAAACGAATATCAGCTTCTTCACAATCTATTTCACCAGTTGACATTCTAAACTTCCAGACTGGTTTTGATCTGTTTAATTTTTCATTCGTATGGGTCAGTTTAATTCTCTTTTGATGTAAATCAATTTTTAATGTCTTAATCTTACCCTTAAGACCTGTAAAAGTTACAGTACTATGAATACCATTATCATCTTCAGCAGTAGTGTGTCTGTAAATATGTGTCAAAGTTAGAGGTGCTAGGTGCAATTGATATTTTATAGTAAATAGTGACCTTCCAAATTTATTTTTATTTTGGATCATATGAGGAAATAGCGAACCTTGTCTAATAGGACCTGATGTGTATGTATCGAATAGATTCCACCAAGTCAAAAAATGAGATATTGTATATGGAGCGAGGTACAGACTATTTTTTGAACCTTCTTCTGAAGAATAGACCCCAAACGACAAATGTATAAAATTACTTCTAAATCCACTCCAAGAGTCGTAATCTTCACGATTATAGACATACTCTGGGTTCATCAAATGAACATCATGGTGCCGCCTAATTGGTTGGTACCTCTTTTCCTCACCAGGTCGAGTTAAATCACCTTTTTCAAATAATAGTCCCAATTTCCAAGTAACATTACCATCCAGTTTCATCAGAACTTTGTCAAATTTATCTGCAGTAGTCAAATCTGGTACAGCAAGCTGAAAGCTTTTTGAAGCAAACTTTAGAAATTCATCTGGATTATCAGATCCATGAATCTTTACAACTGTACCACCTGACCAACAGAAAGATAGACCAGCACCATCATCCGCAATTTTATAAGGATCATGATGACCTTTAATTTTCAAATATAAATCACTCTGTTCAGAAAATTCATATTCCCAACTACCATGAAGAAGAAATCTAAATTTATCCCAAAACCCTAATTTTGGAGATGGATCTATTTGTGGTTTGGTTAAAAAGTCAAACCATAGCATTAACGACTGATAACCAGGTTGTAGAGATTTACCCCACGTAATGCTTGAAGGGCTAGGAGAACTGACAATAGTTTTGATATTAAAATAGGTCTTGATGGAATTCATAGTTCCGATAATATGAGACCCATAAATTGAATTCTCTTGACGATATTCTTCTGAATCTGCTGAAGGTACAAATGGTACATATGTGGTTTTTGTCGAGTGCTTACCTGGCATTTTTTCTGCAAATACTATATCACCTGTGGTGTGAGTATCAGGGAATGTCATAACAGCAGTTGGATAATCTCTTAATCTTAATTCCCATAGATTTGTTTTTATATCAATACCTAGTAATACCAAAATAGTATATTTCATGTGTTTAGGAACACCTTTACCATTTTTATAGATAAAATCTGCAAACTTATCCAATTCGAAAGATGGAGGTTTGATAGTCATATCTAAATCATTAATTACTAAATTTGCAACCGTCGATGCAGCTTTTCCTGAGAATCTGTAATAGGTTTTTCCTAAATCTTGAAACTTTTTAACATGATATGGCATACCATGGAAGGTCAATTTTGCCTTTCTATATCTAGCAATCCATGATGTAGAAAAATGTTCATTTAAAGTTTCCCTTGCAGCAATTTCGAACTTTCTTATATTTGTATTAGTATTTGAATAACTTTCTTTTGAATATGCACTAGTTAATGGTGAATTAATGTCATATTTAAGCGTATCTTGAAGGTTCGATACTTGCTTTTCTAATTCTTCCAATTTTTGTAGACGCTCTCTTTGCTCAAGAACACCAATTTTTAATATTAAACCCAATTCTTGTTCAAATGGGTCTTCCTCTACATCAATTAAGAATTTTTGAGAACGCAGATTGATAATAGGTATTTTGATTGGAAGTTGTTCTTTTGGGAAAAACCTGTGAAAACTATTCAAATCTGAGAAGGCGTAGTGTAGTTGTTTATATGATTTAAACATTGTGATCAAATTTGTAACAACCATATAGAATTTAAAATGGTATTCGGTAAGAAGACGTAATTCAGAAGTATTAATATTAATTTTTTTATCATTGATTATCTCTCCTATGTCTAACTGAACATCTTTAATATTCAATAGAGCAACATTTACAGGAACTTGAGTAATATAAACCGATTTTACAAATCCTGACACAACTTGAATTTTTAATAGATCTGCTATGCTAGAATATTGAATACCATTAAAAACAAATATTAATGGTGTTTCCTCAGGCAAGTTTACTTCCAGTATTACCTTCGATACATCTACAGATAAAGTATTGAACTTTTTATTATTTCCACCTTTCTGTTTTCTAGATAATCTTTTAATATTTGGCATATAAGTATTATAAATGTTTAGGATAAACATCATCAACCACATCAAATTGACATCAAATTTAAAGAATATTTTAGGGAGGATTATTTGAATATCGTTCGTTTCTGTCTTTATTAATGAAAGATCAACAAACTTAGCAATATTGTCAGAACTACTTTCATTATGTAGATTATCCATTACACGTTGAACTGATGCTTCCACAATGTTAAAGGTACTATTGACAGGAGAAAATTGGATAATAGATTCTTGAAGTCTCAGTACACAACCACGAGTAACATCAGTTAAGTTAAATCCTGATACTTCAATTGGATCTAAAATTCTTGGTAAATATTTTGATATTAGGAATGATAGATACAGATCTTTAATTCTTAATTTCATGGACCAATCAATTCCAGCAAATAAGTTATTGGATTGTTTATTAATAATGGTATGGTTTTTATTAGCGGTTGGATACATCAATGTTGCATTGTGAATTTCTGTTATAACTTTGCTTAAGCTTTTTAGGACTTCTATGTCACTTAAAATAAAATTAGAATGTCTCAAAGTACTTTGAAGAGAAATTTTTTCTGAAGTAAACTCATCAATATATGTGTCAATTCTTTCAAAACTATACACCGGAATGACCTGTGCAATTTCATCACTGGAATCAATGAAAGATATAGTAGTACGAATGATTTTCAAATAGTTATTCAATTTTTGAATTAGATTTGTTCCTAAAAGGTTCTTCGATGGATCTTTGATAATGGACACTTGTTTTTCATTAGAAACAATATCTGAATTCCTATGATGAAATAAAGATTGTAAATCATATACTTTTAGTGTTATAGTTTCTGTAGGAGATAAATGTAGGGCAACATTAAAATTTGAAATTGTAAATTCTAATATAAAACTTGGAATAATACTGGTAATATGTTTTATCTGCTTTTTCACATTTATTACATCTCCATGATCGAATGTTTTATTTACAATACCATTGTCTTCTTCTACTGAATTCTGCAACTGTCTTTTAGTAACAATCTTTATAGCTTCTATAATTTGTTGAACAGTTAGAGAAAATGATGGATTAATAACATTCATATTATAGGCAACTTTTGTTTGGTTTAAAGGTGTATGACCAAATAAATAAAGTATGATGTCCGTTGTAATAACTATGTTAATCAAAGGAATTCTAATAGTTGATTTTTTCTTAACATCTAAACTAATTGCATTAGCAGAAAAGGAAAATTCATGATCACCCCATGTATGTACAGTTCCAGGAATCATTTCTAAACTTGCACCATAATTGGAATTCAAAACAGATTCTAGATAAATTTGAGAGCTTGATACTTTCAATTCTATAAGATCTTTATAAATAATTCTGATATTTTCAAATTTAATATCATTTACCTTCATTGTCCTTACTAATTGTTTATGAGGTTTGATAATCTCCTTTAATATTAAACCAATTTTTTTCTTATTGATTTCATTAGTTTTTGTATCATTTTTATTTGTCTTTAGTTCATTAATTTTAGAATATTTTTCTACTAAACTATCTGAAACATTGAGGTTTAAATCACATATTGACAGTGATGACCTCCATTTAGATAATATAATGACATTACTAGCTATAGATTCTTTCGCTATCTTACAAGCTAATTCAAAACCAACAAATTTAATGGAGTTCCCAACCTTGTTATTTATAATGTCATGTACAAATACCTCAAGTTTAAAAGAATTATCAGAAAATTCATTGATTGAAAATGAAGTTATATCAACAGTAGTAATTGTATTATTGGTATCTTTCAAAAAAACTGAACGTATATATATACTTGATGGTAGTAACCATTTGATAATTTTCAATAATGTCTCATTAAATCTAAACTCTAATGGTATATTTTCATCAATATCTTCTGCAACAGCAGCTTTAATCCCATTAATCCCATTAGGTACATTAGAAGGGTTCACCACTGGTAATAAATGGATTTCAATATCTTGACACACTAAACATGGATTAGGACTTATCTTCAAACTAATTTTACCAATTTTCAATTTAAATCGATTAGTACTTATACGTATTGACCTTACTGATGTACCTATTATAGGACCTATAGATATATGCTTAAATGAGAAATTACCAAAACTTAAAAAGGATGATAATATTAGATTTAGAACCACATGTATAAGTACACCTAGTAATAGTAAAAAGAATATTACGTGGACAATTTCCCAAAGTTGGAATTTAAAATATTTTAACATTTTAAATTATTTACAATAAGTGGAAATGCTTAGCAAATAAATAGCTATTTGTAAATATAGTTTATGCAAAAAGTAACAGTTATAATATAAACTGTAAACTTATTAAATTGTGCTTAAAAACACACAAAACCTTTATACTTTGAACCGGTCTTGTTTCTACCAATATCAAACGTATTCCCACCAATTGCAATTTGGTATAGCAAATCAATGACACACAAAGCACAGTGTCAAACTCCTGGTACCAATTGGCTAGTTATAAACAGTAATTCAACAGGTTTTATCTCTATTCGATTGTTAAAATATACTGATGGCTTTTTGAAATATCCAGCTTTAACTGTTTCGGATATTGAAAAAATGTCAAAATTTCAGTGAAATATGTCAAATTCTTGGCAATTTTAATTGTTTCTGCAACTATTGCTTATGGTTGCAGTTCTCCAACAGTGCTAACTACCAGTGGTATAGCTTTATGAAGTGGTATATTAGGTTCCCCATGTCTTTGCAAGAAGTTTTGTTGACCAGAAGAGGTTCATTTCTTAAATGCCTCTTTATTAATCTGAGAATGTGAATAAATTATTCGTACATAGTTTACATAGTCTATATAGTTTGCCAGTTTGTCCATTACAGCTGTAATTACAGCTGTAATGGACACATTAGAGGAGCACTTCATTATCTGTTTCTTGTTTAAAACAAATCTATCAAGGCTATACGTCTTTCATATTCCAGTGACATTACCCATTTACCGTGCAAGAACGAACCTTGTATGCCTGGAACAAGAAGGCTCATTATATCCATGACAATAGCTACTCATAAACCTATGGATCAGCCAATTGTCTCACAGGTCGTGTCTTTATAGGAGGTTTCCCTGCATTAACACATCATTTTACATAGTTAAGAGTTTTTGTTTACCTTTCCGAATATCAAAAATATTGAAAGTAACCAAAAATGAACTTATAAGATGACAAATGTATGGTTGTTTCTTGAGTTATTAGAAGATAGGAACACTTTAAGAGTAAGTGTGTGCATTACCAAAAGGGTTACAATATTTAAGGCAATTGGTTGCAAGTTGCTATATCCCTGTATCGTTGCGAATTGGTTCTGGTAGGTCTCAGATATCGTTTGAGATGGCAAGATTGGAAGAACCATTGGGTGAAGTTAGTTTGAATACTCCTGCAAGAAATATGAACATGTGCATAGACAAGAGACCCATTAAGGGTGATAGGGAGAATAGGTGTCCTTCATACCAAGTGTCTAACAAGAAGAGGCTTGAGATGTTGTACAAGGAAATCTCTGAGATTGCAACTAATAATAATAACCCACTACCTCATGATAATCATTTATATAATAGCATCGTTGAATTCTATAAACTGCTCAAGACAATTCATTCTGTAAGTGGGTTGAAGACTTTAACGAAACATCATTTGATGATTATCGTGAAACTTTTAAATGAGAATAAGACTATTGATGCAGAAAAAGAAATACTTTCGTTGTACAATGAAACAAATTTATTTAAAGTCCAATCTCTACATGAATTATTATTGGCAGATTTTACATCATCTAATGATTATTACCTGTCGACATTGAAGGTTTTATCTCTACAAGTAATATTGAAAAGGAAATTAACAAATGATTACCAAAATACAATCATCGAATTGTTTGCTAATGATAAGAGATACATCTTAAAGAGTAAAAATTTAAAAATACATACATTAGTGAAACTAGTATTAAACTTTTTCTCTGTTTTACCTGCATATAAAGTTTTATTTGGTTTAAAATTTTTACAATACATTAGTCAATATAATTTACCATTTGGTAACTATATTAAAAACCTTTCACAAGAATTATTTGCATCCCAGTTGATCCACCATTCCAATAATAATATAAACACAGTGAAATGCTTCCTAAATGCATATTATATCCAATACTCTTTGCATAATCAAACCGTTAAAAAATTAATGATGGTAGATTTAATTGGTAATAAAAATAGTAATAAAGAAAACAAACTATATAATGAAGTTATTTCTAAGGAATTATTAATATCTAAGCTTATGAGAAAGGAAAAAATAGCATGTTTATCACAAGACCAACTAGAAAACATATTATGCATATCAAAAGAATTACTCGGAGAACAAAGTAATGACCCTGAAATATCTAAACAAAATTTATTCATATTATCTTCAATTTGGGAAACTATTCAAAATGAAGCTTTTGCAAAATCAAAAAATATTTCATCTTTACTCGATAAAACACTAGCATTTATTAACTCAAACTTGAAGAATTTTAAGGAATGTTCTGAAGTACTACTGAAACTATTGGAGACTTTATCACAAATATGTTTGGATCATATTGAATACAAAAGATTGTCAAATACTATTATTGTCCTTTTCAATTGTTCTGTAATGCTATCAAATCAAAAGTTTTTGGACGTTGCTTCTAATTTTGAAATTTTAAAGTACCTAGTCCAAAATGAAACAAATTCTTATCTGCCATTGATCGAAAAGTTTGAAAAGTTTTTATCAGGATTGAAGGATTTAAATCAAAAAACTAAATTACTATCAAAAATTTTTAATAATCATACTTTAATTGGAGATGTTAATTTATTTACGATATTAGATTTTTGTCAAAATGTATACATTCGTCTGATAAGAAAAATAAAAATTAACAAATTCATACAGTTCCAAGATTGTTCTGAAGTTATGACTGCTGTTTTATATGGATATATTAATATTAAGAATGTTCCTAAAGCTAATTGGTGTAGTTCAACAAAGATATTATATGCCTGCATATCTGGTATTTTTGGAAACGATGAAATTGATATTAATGTAACCATTCATAAGTGGCATCTTTTAAGCACTTATGAGGTTCTAATAAAATCTGCATATTCAATGAGTATTGAGGTTAGTAAACATTCAACAAACAATTTGGGTCAGATTTCCCATACCTTTATTAACAAATGGATGACCCAAATGAACCAATCTGAAGAAAGAATATCGACTTTTGAAATTGAATTTGTGAGAAATATGTTAAATTATTTAACTTTTAACAAATTTGATCAAATTGCTATTTCGATCTCGAAGATAATTAAAGAAACAAATTATTACAACCAGTTGGTACTTGATGCCGATGTTGCATTAATATCTGCTTACACTAATTTAAAAATGATCCCGAAGATAAATGAATTTGGAACATATTCATCAAAGATCATAATAGATTTAAGTACATCAAAACTTGAAAAGCTTCTAAAATTCTTATCAATTAAGTTACAGTTATTCGCAGTAGGAAACAATTATGAGGAATTCAATTTATTTTTTAAAACTAATCTTCCAAATAAAAGACCTGAAATTTTTGATGTCAAGAACATATCAAAAATGCCAGCATCTACCTATATCAAAGTTCTTTTGTTTAATATACAGATGTACAGAGTTGCATCTATTCTTCAAATGCATAACAATAACATAACAGAGACAATTATAGAAGGTAAAAGAGCATTGAAGTTAGCTGTATCTTTAATTAAAAAATCTGAACTATTATCAGAAAATTGTCGTTTGTCACTGATTACTTTAATTAACGAGACATGTATCAATTTAATCGAACAGTTTATTCGAATTGGAATATCAAAAGATTGTGAATTTTATGCTAATGAACTATCATCAGTAATCAGCACTTTAGGAGAACCTACTGCTGTTTTCACTGCTTTGAATTTCTTATATAAGTACTATATGTTGACGGAACAGTTTCCTTTAGCTAGTTCTGCCCTTGCAAAAGCAAACAAGACTTTTGACTATATTGATAGTCGTTTTAACATTGATGCATCTGCAAATTTTTTATATCAAAATGATGAGAAAACAAAAATTAAAGATTCGATAAAGTTATATCTTGGAGATGATATTAAATATTCATCTCTCATGGATTATTGGGATTTACGTGCAGGTCATGTTATTGATGATATGAGATGTCTTCCTGAATTTAAGGTAATGAATGAATTGAATAAATTTCAAGATGTGTACCGTAGGGTTAATAAACAGATGGAAGTTGATCCATTTTTTAAGAATATGTTCGAATCCGTCATTGCTATCCCTTCTTGTTCATTCCCAGAAAATTCTACAAATATTGCATCAACATTTCATAAAAATCCTAAAATGCTCCCTAATCAATCCATTTTTGAATCTCCAAGATCATCTAATATGACTCCAAAAGGTAAATCAATGAAACAAAAATTCAACAGAGCTTCTGCAATTAATACTTTAGAAAGGATGAAAAAATCAATTGAGAATATATCTTTAGAAACACTTACAATCGAAGAGTTATCAGTTTTATCATCACAATACTCTTTGAATATAGCTCTACTGTCAAATATTTCAACTCATAACAAGATAGATGAAGGTTTGCATTATAAGTTTACTTTATATGACTTGAGTAAATATATGCCAATGAAATATGACTCAATATTGAACAATGTTGAAAGTAATGTATATGAGGAGTTTGAATTATTACCTATTAAAAGAGGAAATAATACAATATTAAGGGAAAAAGATCGCTTGTTAAAGCAGGATATGCTGATTCCAAGTACACATCATTCATATAATGTAATATCAATTGATATTTGCCCTGTTACTAATCATCTTCTATTGTCAAAAATTGAATCTGTTTCAAAAAGGCACATGCATTTGAGATTACCTTTAAACAGAACAAATTCAAGGGATTTGGATGCACTTCATTTTACATTTAAAGATGCTTTAAATGAATTACAGAACATCGTAGAAGAGAGTAACAATTCCACATCATTACCTGTCACCAGTAAGATAACTACAAAAGAGGAAAGAAAAAAATGGTGGGAAGTTAGATATCAACTAGATCAACGATTGAATACACTTTTAGAAAATATGGAATCCTGCTGGTTTAGTGGATTTAAAGGATTTTTAGATCAAGAAACCATAAATCTAGATTTATTTGGAGACTTTAAAAAGAAGTTTTACGAAATTTTGCATCAAAATCTACCAACAAGAAGGCAGTTTGGTAATCCTTCCATGTTTATTCAAATTGAAGATTGGATTCTTGAACTTTTTGTAAAACTTGACCTACAGGATGAAAACTTCTTTATTATGCTTGAAGATTTAATATACTTTGTTCTAGATATTTTATTATTTCATGGAGAAGAAAATGCTTACGATGAGTTAGACATAAATGTCATTTTTGTACAATTTGAAGAACAAATTAAAAGGTATCAATCTCGTTTAAAAGAGAAGTCTGAAGTGGAACATACATTTTTGATAATTGGAAACGCCTGTCATACATTTCCTTGGGAAAATTTATCTTTCCTAAGAAATAGTTCTGTCACAAGATTGCCATCATTTTCATTTTTAAAAGAATTATTAAGTACATACGACGGTCAATTGAATCCTACGATATCCTTAGATAGTAAAATTTCGATGATCTTAAATCCTAATGGAGATTTAAAGAAAACAGAATCTAGATTCAAAACTCAGTTCGATGAAATTGTTGAGAACAAACCACCTTCACAACTTATATCGAATTCAAAACCTAATGAACAGGAATTTTTGAACATGTTAAATAACTCAAATCTTTTTATATTCATTGGTCATGGTGGAGGTGAGCAGTACATTAGAGCGAAGGAGATAAAAAAGTCTAAATCAGTGGCTCCTAGCTTTTTACTTGGTTGCTCATCTGCTGCTATGAAATTCTTCGGTAGATTAGAACCTACTGGGACAATTTATTCTTATTTGCAAGGTGGTTGTCCGTTGGTAGTGGGTAATTTATGGGATGTAACGGATAAGGATATTGATAAATTTACTGAAAGTATTTTTAACCATATTAATATAAGTGGTGACAAGACTTCAACAATGAATAATAAATCATCTAATAAATCAATTACTTACGCAGTTTCAAATTCAAGAGGTATTTGTCATCTAAGATACCTAAACGGTAGTGCCCCTGTCGTGTATGGTCTACCATTTAATTTTCAATAAGTTACTTAGTAGCATATTATTTATACGTGCATTTTTTACTTTTTATAAGAATAAATAATTAAATAATAAAATTTATCAATTTATAAATGTCCTTAATTAACTCAAGATCATCTGAACCTTTTAATAATATACGTTTGTGTTGGTGAGATATATCTTGGAGGTAACTCAAATTAAATACAAGTACGTTGTATTTGTCACAGGTAGTAGTAATGGTATCTATACTAATTATCTTTGAATCATCTTTATTAAATGTGACAATACAATCTTGCTTTTCAACTTTAGTTTGTAGAACCGAGGACTGCTGTTCTATCTTTTCTTGTAAGCATTTGTGTATTTTATTTTTAAGGTATGTTTTATAATTTGAAGTTAAGTTATCTTTATCTATCGAAACATCAGTCATATTGAATGACAAAAGAGGTGATGATATTATTAATTTAGGAATCCATCTCATATAAGATTTTATTTGTTTGTTGATTATCGTCTCTGAGTTTACCAAATATGAATGTTTTTCTGATTTTGTTTCATCGGTTGAACATTCCATTTCCAACAAATTAGTTCTTGATTTTTCATTATCAACTTTCTTTATTTGCATTTGAATTAATAAGTCCTTAGGTAATCTTATTTTTGAAGACAATTCACTTCTCATTGGTGAACTTAATACATTTGCAATTGCATTATCCGTCAATTTGAAATCAGTCAAGCCAACTTGTAAAATACTTTCTTTATTTTTAAAATATAGCTTCCTTCTTTTATCTGACCACTTTTCAAAATTACTTAATAGTGGAGAGACCTTTGGTTTCAAGTTATCAACCATACTTAACTTGGTAAAATATCTTCCACTAATTTTAAAAACTGTTCCATATGCTGTTCCGTTTGAGGGGAGTTTAGCAAGTATCATCTTTAGATTATCCTTTTAATCCAAGACAAGTAGCAATTATTAACATAGAAATTACCAGTTAGAATCCTAGTTACTCAATTACTACTAGCCATCTTCCTAATCAAGAACTTCTTTGATCTCAAAACCTTCATGATTCATTGAAATATTCAATAATTTTTCATATTGATTTATAGCGTCTTTAACATATGGCGATGAGATGAGATGAGAGATAAGACCACATACTTAATTGAATATAAAACTTGGTTCATTATTATTATTATTATACAGATTTAGTCAAATAAATATTAAAATACATAGATAGCTAGAGTTAAAAAAAGTTGGTTCTCTTATGAATAGATCGATTGGTTTAGTTTAATTTGCTTTTCGTTATTGGTATTTTCAATGAAATATTTATCGTTACTTGTAGTGCCTTCATTTTCTTTAATGGCTTCATTATCCAATGAAGTGTGACCAGCAGAAGATACACTGCTCTTTCTGGCAAATACCCAGCTGTTCAAGTTGTTTAGTGTGATACTTTTCCTTTGCTTCACTGGTTGTTGAACTCTGCTGGTGGTGTCAGTTAAACTGTCAGCACTACCAGAAGATTTTTTGTACAAAATCGAGGAACTGGTATTATCGTGACTGCTAATATCTTGGGTATCATGTCCAGTAGAATTACTTTTAGCCATCATTAAACTCGCATGTCCACTTATGGAATTACTGGCATTTCTTGGAGTAATTTCAGAAGGTGAGACTGTGGCAGGGTTGGCAACATAATTTTGATTATTGTTTAGATGTTTGTCTGGTGAGCTATTATCACTTGAATCGTATGCTTCATTTGAACTTCCAAAATAATCATGAGGAGAAACAGCGGAAGATGCACTCTTTGGTGAAGTCATAGCTGAAATTCCACGATGATGTATCAAACTGGGATCATTTGTGCTTTGAGGTGGACTTAATGTATCATGCATAGTATCATCCAATGAAATTAAATTACCCTTATCATCAATTGCTGGTGAGTTAACCTTCTTAGTTTGCATAATATGATGCATATCACTTGTAGCAGCGCTTCCCAATGGGATATAAGATGGCTTCATTGAACTATCAGCAGATGCTGGATCTTCATTATCATGGCTCTTTTTATCCTTTTCATGATGTGATAATGACTTGTTTAATCTCGAGTTATGATGATGTGACAAATTTCTTTGCAAAATACGTTTCTTCAAAAACTCTTTTCTTTCCAAAGTGTTATTAAATGTTGTCAATTGTTTTAATTCTTGAACCCATTTTGCAAATTGCTTTGCATTGTGTTCAGTTGGGTTATCAGTTGCAACAGTAAAAGTCCAGCTTATAGTAGAGTTTCCTGAATCTTTATTAAATTTAGCAAAATAAAGCTTAGCTTCTTCAGATAGGGAGCTGTCTGATGAAGGTTTTATTAATTGTGGAGTTTTCGAACTCTTCAATAATTTACCCAATTTCTTAGAAGACTTAGAACTTCCAGAAGAAGGACGATCTGATCCAGCAGATCTTGGACCACTCATAACAGATGAAGAACTACTTTTCGAGCTTTCTGAAGCACTAAAATCCTTAAAAGTAGGTTTACCTTCCAAAATGAATTTATTGTCAGAAGATTCAATAAAAGAGCAATTATTCAAATCAATACTCATAATAGGTTTAATTTCTATCTTTGTTGAATAAGGGGATGGATGAGTACCTGTCTCAATAGAAGCTTTAAAGAAGTCACTGCTAGCAAATTCATGTAAATAATTGGAAGTTAAAACATAATAATGATTAGAAGCTTTTGAAGAAATATTTGAAGTCTTGGTTAAGTAGCCAGCTCTTATACATTTAGCCAATGGCGATTTCATTTCTGGGAAAGAAATATCTGCCATTCTTCTTGGGCTTGGAATAGGATCAAATGATTTCCAGTTAACTAAAGCAGTTGGGTGATGAGAAACAAAATGGTCCCATTCAATAGCTGGCGGTCTTGAAGAAATACCACTATGCAATTCATGGCACAAGTTTTTGATTGTTAATCTTGCTTCTGAGTCAATTAAAGAAGTGTATTTTTGTAAGGCTGATTGAATTTTAATAAACACAATTTTTTCCAATTTCATACCTGATGATTGTAAATTAACAAAAGCTTCCTTTAAATAGTTTTCTTCTATTAATTGACGTTTAATTTGTAATTCTAATTGTAATTTCAACAAATATGGGTCATACAATGGATTTGAAGCAGTTGAACCATCAACTTCACAAGCCTTATTATTCAAAACTTGAACAGCGCTGACATATCTATTCATTAACTTTGTTGTTGTTTCAACATGATCTTTCAAGTTTGTTTTAAAATCACCACTTAAACTTTTAATTTCTTTAATCTTAACAGCTAAATCTTTACGCAATTCATCCAATTTTGGAATTACAGTCTTGATAAGTTCTTTAGAGACTTTGAATTGTTGCGCAGCTAATGATAAATGGTACTTTTTCAAAATGACTTGAATATCTTGAATGGAACCAGAACCAAATTTCATAAAACCAGAAGCAGCAGAAGAGTTATCATGAACTGGTTGGAAAGTATCATTTTCTACTTGTGGAAGAGCAGCATTCTGTTCAGCAATAGTTGCAGGTTGAGGGATCTTAGTTGGGATACTTGAAGTCAAAGGGTCATAAATCTTATTTGTTTCATTTTCCAAATCTGTTAAAAATGGGAATTTAACATCATTTTTCAACTTAGAATTAATTCTAGCAAATTGTTCTTGTGCATAAGCAACTTCTTTCAAATAAGTAGAAAGACCTTTTAAAATTTTTTTCCATTTATAAAATCTGTCAACTAATAAATCTGTTGGAAATTCATTGACAAATTTAACTTGAACACTACCTGGAGAATCCAATGGAGTGTCAATACCAATAGCAAATTGGTCAGGGATAGGCAACACAGCAGTGTTCAACTTATTTGAATTAAACTTATTGTTGACTACTTGTGAAACAGATTGCTGTTTCATCAATGGTTCAGAAGTGACAGATTTCACCATATCTGGATTGCTGTCATTGTTCTGCGACACATTCCCAGAATCAATAGATAACTGATCTTCATTACTACGAGTGTTTCCCAAACCCTTTTGTTGTTCATTCTTATTCGTCATGGTTTCTATCTTATTAAAATATTTCCCAGACACTTTACTTTAAAGTAACTATTTACTGTCCTATTATATGGAAAGTTCTACATAATAAACAAAATATCACAAGAGAATTAATATCATGGGACCAACAAAGAAACACAGAACCTACAACATTTATATACTAACCAACAAGATCAAACATTAAACTCATCGACCAATAATAACGTAGCATGAAGAAAACCCTCTTACCCACTCATTAAATAACATATTCTATTATTATAAAATACATCTGCTACAAGTAAGTAATATAGCTACAGCCTCACAACAAACCAACACCATCCCCTTCAAAACACCAAACCAACATCAATATAACATAAAAGGTAAACTTAAGAACCTATACCACTACTCAATTACTTGTATTGAGCAAGCAATAAATCAACAACAGTACTTGATTCAACCTCTCTGGTCCATATCACAGTGTTAAACTGAAAAATTATTGCGATGAGCTTAAATTTTCCAAAATATTTTTTTTTCAGCAAATGGGTTCCCTCCTTAGAAGAGCCCGCAGAATGCACGTCAAAAATAGCGAATACAGGATTGTGATTGGTCAACTTACTGCACTGGACAGCCAACTACCCCAGGTTTTGGCACTTTTAGAGGTTACCTCCCACTCTACAATGCCCAGCATCACGTTAGTCCCACTGGGGTTTATAACAACAACGACACTCTGGCTTATGCAAGACTGTGGTATGCACAGTAAATCTGTACTCTCACACATTCTTGAATGAGAGCAGTGTGGGGGTTATGCATTGGAACTTCACTGGGAAGTATCCATTGCAAAGTGAATATCCAATAAGATCACCAGTAATTGGTTTAGTTCGGTGCCGATCTAGGCAATTGGGTACTGTTTGTTCATCGTTCATATGTGGGTTCCATGCATGGAATCATGCAAATATGCAAGGCTTATTGAAATTGTGGGTGAAAAATTCTTGGTTTGTCAATTAGTGTTGAACAGTATATGAAAATCGATTTCGATATATAATCATGTATACAGTGGTATATATTGTTTGTCTGGGTGTTTGCGAAGGGATACATAAATAATTATAAGTCCATGCAGGCTAAGACAGTGTCTTGTCATTTAGAGTGAATGGGAAATCAGAAACTTTCAGTAACTGATTTCTTTTCTGATTTTTTACGATATCTTTTAAATTTAGCATGATTCATTAAGATATTGAATTTATTGAAATCGTACCAGATATATATTTGCTGTGATTGGAAAAGAATAAAAAAAGAAAACTGAAATTTATTCTAAAATTACCTTTTAGTTTGTTTTAACCTTTTCATTGGCCTCTTTAGCATCAATATTGGCTAAGATCAATGAAGCTCTTTGTAATTGAATGACATTGGTTAATTGCTTGAATAAGAAACCTGGTAAACAGAATAATGCCATACATAAACCAAAAGTATAGTATCTATCAAATCCCATCAAATAAACACCACCAAAGAATGCTTCGTTTAGGAAACAAATAGTAAATAAAACATCTCTTCTAGTGTAATATAGTTGTAATAACTTAGAAGATTCTTTACCAATTTGCTTATGTGAAGAATCACCATTACTTAAAGTAGCATACATATGCATATAATGACTTGATAAATCCAATGATAAAAGTAATTGGAATGGGATAGCCCATTGTGGGAATTTAACACATAAACAACAAATTAAACCAGAAGTAGTAGATCTATCAGTGACCATATCTAAAACAGCACCGAATTTACTACACTGATCATATTTACGAGCCATGGTACCATCTAAGGCATCCAATAAACAAGAAATGGAGTATACCAAAGCTGTAGCCATTGGATGGTTTGGCATGGTGTAAAATGAAATAATAGCAGTTATAACACGAGAATAACCGATTTGATTTGGAATGTACCAAAGAACATCACGAGTAGTAGTTGGTTTAACCATTTGGCTGTTCTTATTTTCACTCATCTTATGACTTGTGGATGGAGTTTTCTTGGTAAAAGTTACCTTTAATGAACTAAAGAATAAGAAGTACAAAAATATAAAATATAAAGTTACAAATCTCTTCTAATTACAACCTGTATTCAATGCAATTACTAAAATATCTCTTTGTTGTTGATACTTGAAACTTTTTCAAAATTCATATTCTACTATGTCAAGGTATCTTACCCGAAGTTGAAATTATTAATAGTGATAAAGTACTCAAAATGTATGGAATATAGTGTTAGAATGAATATTATTTATGTATTTACTTTTCATATGAACTGTAGAATCTTCCAAATGTTGTAGATGAATCTCTATGTCATTAGCGTAATGAAATATTCATATGCCCATAAGCTGATCGCTGTGTTGGGGACAGTTTTGATTAGGCCCATTGTCATACCACGGAACAATGCATTGATACCTTCTTGCTTGATTATTTGTAAACCAATAGGTAGGAAACCTTGTCCCTTGTAAGATTGAAAAGTTTTAACTTCTTCTGTGTATTTCGGTAAATGCCTTGAATCTCTCAATTGAATTCTTCTTCTTATTGTGTCTAGAGGAAAAGTTATTACTTTTGATGTGATACCACTGATTGATCCAGCACTTGCACTGAAAAAATGTAAAAGTTTAGTATGATAATCATTTTGTTGATTATCTTTCATTTTCTTATTTAATTTACTTTCACAATATATCTTTATACTTTCATATGTACCGAACATAATTGAAGTAGAAACTGTAACTGTCCATAATGAAACTGTTAATCCATGGAAAAACCCTGTATACCCTTCAATAACATAAATATCTCTAATAGCTCTTAGTAAACCTACTGAATGTTTCCCCTTTGTGACAGCAAATCTTGTTCTCAATATATCAAATGGATATGATAATAATGAACTTGACATACCGGTCATAGCACCAGTAACAACACTATGAAAATAAGGATTTAAATTTAAATTCACAAATAGATTATTATAATAAGAGTATGCACCAAATTGCACCCCACCATAAACAACGTACATCAAAGATCCAGGAATATTACCTTTCCAAAATCCATAAAGACCTTCCCTTTTAAACATATCTCTAATCATAGAGACCAAATGATCATTTGCACTAACAACATTATGAGAGGTATGCACTTGTAATCGAATCTTCAAAGTATCTAACGGAGCTGTCACAGTTCTAGCAAGCAATCCTGACAAGGATCCTGCCAATAAACTCTTGGAAAATTGAACATCTTCACCCTTTCTAAGGTGGTCCTTTTCTTCACCCATGTAATTGTATCACAGAGTAATTAGATCCTCTATTAGAACATCACTTACTCTTTTCTTGTACACACATTTAAAAGAAACATCATGCAAATCGATTCATTAAGCTACACTTTACAATTGTAAATATTATTCACATCTTTATGAAATGTCAATTGATCTTTTCGATATTAATTTTATTTTCACGAAAAACCCATCAGAGATATATAATAAACTATGATACACTAAGATAGGCTAATAAATATAAATGTATAGACAGTATTAGATCAAATAAAACAGTATATGTATCTATACAAGATTGTATTTAAATCTTTTAAACAAATGTCATAATTGTACAAAGGGAATAAAATTATATTGATTCATTATGATTTTGAAATTATAATTTTAAACGTTCCAAGTTCTTAATGGTAGCATTCAAACCTTCAATTTCAGCAATGGTATGTTCTAATTTATCCTTGTTAGCTTCCTTAGCTTGTTCGTTAGCCTTGGATTCATAATCTTTACTGTTGATGGTCTTTTCGATACTTTGTTGAGATTTAATGAATTTTTCCAATTTCTTTTGAACCTTGGAAATCTCAGCATCAATGTCAACATGACCCTTGACTAATAAGTGGACACTGACATCTGGGTTAACAGCCTTCAAGACACAACCTTCTGGGATATCAGCTGGGGTACGAGCAACAGCAACTTCATCAATGGATTTAATCATGGAAACGATAGAATCCTTTTGAGATAAAGCAGTTTGGAAAGAATCTTCGTGGTTAGATTCAACGAAAACCTTACCATTCTTCAAAATGTTATATTCAGCTAATAATGAACGAGCTTCTTTAGTAATGTCTAAGACTAATTCGTAATCAGCAGCAGCCTTAACATCATCGTAATCAGCTTGATATTCTGGGTAGGAAGCCTTCATAATA
This sequence comes from Vanderwaltozyma tropicalis, assembly GCA_030555675.1. Taxonomy (NCBI): domain Eukaryota; kingdom Fungi; phylum Ascomycota; class Saccharomycetes; order Saccharomycetales; family Saccharomycetaceae; genus Vanderwaltozyma; species Vanderwaltozyma tropicalis. The sequence goes on from JANIWO010000030.1 coordinate 29,064, forward strand.
GTTTGAGCAGTTTCTGAAGAGCGCTTTGGTAAACGTTGCCACATTTCTTCGGAAATGAATGGCATGAATGGATGAATTAACTTCAAAGCATTGTCTAACAAAATATATAGAGTATCCTTAGCAGATTTTTGTTCAACTTCAGTACCTTCTTGAATCAAGTACTTGGAGTTTTCAATGTAAACATCACAAACCAAGTACCAGAATTCGTAAATAGCACTGGTAGAAGTCAAGAAATCACGCTTGGCTAAGGCATCATTAACAACCTTGGCAGTGTTGGTTAACTTGTTCAAAATCCATTTTTCGACTAAGGATTCGTTACCTGTTAAACCTTCCTTAGCAGATGGTTGGTAATCTTCACCTAACCTCATCAAAGCGAACTTAGTAGCTTGGTAGATCTTGTTACCGAACTTTCTGTAACCTTCAACACGTAAAATATCCAAGTTAATGTCACGACCACCAGTGGTGTAAGCACATAAAGCAAATCTCATGGCATCAGTACCACATTGTGGAATACCGTTTGGATAAGATTCACTTTGACCAGCCTTAGCCTTTTCCACTTCTCTTGGGTCTAAGTTACCTACTAATAATTTAGAGTGTAAGTCTTGTAATTTAATACCACTAATAACATCTAATGGATCGATAACATTACCTAAGGATTTAGACATCTTACGACCTTGAGCATCACGGACTAAAGAGTGACAGAAAACTTCATTGAAAGGAACAGAACCAGTTAATTTCAAACCTAATAAAATCATTCTACTGACCCAGAAGAATAGAATATCCCAACCAGTTTCTAACATAGAGAATGGGTAAAAATTTTCCATATCCTTAGTCTTTTCTGGCCAACCTAAAGTGGAGAATGGCCATAGACCAGATGAGAACCATGTGTCTAAGACATCTTCATCTTGTTCCAGAGTGAACTTAGCACCTGGGAATTTAGCTTCTGCCTTTTGTTGGGCTTCTTCCAAATTTCTACCAGCAACCCAGTAGTCACCATTGATACGGTCAATTTCTTGACCTTCGATGTTGATGAAATATACTGGACAACGGTGACCCCACCATAATTGTCTAGAAATACACCAATCTTGAATGTTTTCTAACCAGTGGAAATATTCAGCTTCAGAGGACTTTGGAGTAATCTTAATTTCACCATCTCTGACGGCCTTAATAGCATCCTTGGCCATTTCACCTTGGGAAACCCACCATTGTGGTTTCAACAATGGTTCAATGACGTCACCAGATCTGGAACAAGTTGGGATGGTCATTTCATTGTCTTCTTGACCAACATATAAACCTAATTCCTTTAATTTTTCAATAACAACCTTTCTGGCATCAAATCTCTTCATACCCTTCCATTCTGGACCACAGTTTTCGTTTAACAAACCAGTGTCGGTGAAGATATTGATGAATTCTAAGTTGTGACGTTTACCAGTGTTGTAATCGTTTTGGTCATGAGCTGGAGTAATCTTGACAGCACCAGTACCGAAATCCATTTCAACAGCTTCGTCATCAGTAACAATTGGAATTTGTCTTGGTAAGAATGGATGTTGAACGAACTTACCATGTAAGTGAGTGTAACGTGGATCCTTTGGATGAACGGCAACGGCAGTATCACCGAACAAAGTTTCTGGTCTAGTAGTGGCAACGATAATCTTTTCACCAGTTGGAGAGTCAACAACTGGGTAAGCGTAAGAAGTTAAAACACCAAATTCAACAGGTTCATCGTAACCTGGGACATTCAAACCAGTTCTACCCTTAACGTCCTTGTTTTCGACTTCTAAGTTAGAAATAGCAGTGTTCAATTTAACAGACCAGTTAACTAATCTGTTAGCACGGTAAATAGTACCATCATCATGTAATCTAACGAAAGCTTCAACGACAGAGTTAGATAATTTTGGATCTAAAGTAAATGCTTCACGAGACCAATCGTAAGAGGCACCTAAGTTTTGAATTTGGTTCTTAATCTTGTTATGGTATTCTTCTTTCCATTCCCAGACTTTGTCTACAAAGGCTTCTCTACCATAATCGTATCTAGTCTTCTTTTCCTTAGCCCAGATTTGTTTTTCAACAACAGATTGGGTAGCAATACCAGCATGATCGAAACCTGGTAAGAATAAAACAGTTCTACCTTTCATTCTGTAGTATCTAATCAAAGAATCTTGAATAGATATGGTTAAAGCATGACCGATATGTAAAGCACCAGTAACATTTGGTGGTGGAGCTGGAATACAGAATAAACCTTCTGGCTTAACTTTACCATCTTCAGTGAATTCTGGTTCAAAGGCACCAGATTTAACCCACCATTCGTACCAGGAACTTTCAACGTTAGCTGGGTTATAAGCTTTCAAAGCTGGATCATCTAAAGAGACTAAAATTTTCTTTTCACCAGAGACAGTCTTGTCAACGAATTCTGGAATTGGTTCAGCTTCCTTCTTAGCAGCTTTCTTCTTAGACTTAGCATTAGCATCTGCAGCAGGAGCAGCATTCTTTTTAGCTTGTTTAGCAGCAAACTTTAACAATTTTTCTGCCTTCTTCTTTTCCTTTTCAATTTCCTTTGGAGTCTTTTCAGTACCATCTTCCTTTAATGGATTAATAATGATCTCACCTGTTGTTGGATCAACAACTGGTAAATTATCTAAATCACTCATCGTAAATAATCGAATTTGATTGAATCTATTAACACACTGTTCTTTATTATTAATATTACTATTACTATTAGTAAATGTAATCAAGTTCCTAAAATTATTATTATAATTGGGAATTCGAGTATTAAACAACGAGTACCGTAATGTCTTAGATGTCACTAGTCTAGTCCAGCTATACATTAAACATATACAAAATAATTGAATATTATCAAAACTAATATCTATTATATATATTCCTACTTAAATTCTCATCACTTAGCAAAACGCAATGGTTCAAAGCAAACACAATTCTTACATGGAACAATCATCGAATAAACAAAAGTATTACTCAGAGAATACAAAACTAATCCCATCATCGTCCTCATCATCTCTCAATTGTTCAGATTCTAATGTTCATTCAGCATCAATTGGTCTCATCGAGTGGTCTTTCCAGTGAATTTTGCATAGTTTTTCACTCTCTATGCGGTGGTTTCTGAGTGGACTGGGAAAAAAAGTTTCTTTTTGCTGCAGGTATTGAGTGAGAGGTTAGCGTACTAAAGAGAGCAGCTTGAAGCAGAAACTCATAGATAGTGCATTATAGTTCGACAGGTTCAATTTAAGAATAGTGTATTCTTTTGTGAGTGAGTGGGTTCAAATAGCGGTGATTAATATGAGAAGAGCTGACACGTGATACCGAGTGTATGCTAAACCAAGGCAACTAACAACCTATAATGTTCATTACTAACCTCTCTAGTTTGCCATCACATTACCTTTTGTATAATGCTCTTGTCGATTCAAATAGCCTACCTGTACATCATAATTTCCTAATTAGGACCATACTTACCTGTAAAATATTCGCATTAGGAAATTTCCCACCGCCTGCGTTTTTCTTTTTCCAAGGCTTTCCACTATAATGAAAATTTTATTTTATAGCTCATCTCATCTCATCTCATTGAAGATGTATATATTAAGTAGAGTGTTGTGTAGTGTATATTCAGTAGATTGTTCCATTCGAGGCAGAGGAGCAAGGGACCAGTTATTGGAATAGAGTAGCCATGTCACGTATCATTGTGAAAGGTTTACCAGTTTATTTGACTGATGATAAATTAAAAGAACATTTTGTTAAAAGAATAAGTAAAAATCATGATAAAACCGTTGGTATCAGTGAATTGATTACTGATGTTAAGATCCTAAAAGATAGAAGTGGTCAAAGTAGAAGATTTGCCTTTATTGGTTACCGTAATGAATCAGATGCTTTGGATGCAATTAGTTATTTCAATGGGTCTTATATTGATACTGCTAAAATTGAAGTATCAATGGCCAAGAGTTTTGCTGATCCAGCTGTTCCACAATCCATGAGAGAGAAGAAAAGAGAAGCTTTGAAAAGATTCAGAGAAAGAGAAGAGAAATTGTTAGAAGAAAGCAATGCCAAGAAACCCAAAAATCAACAACAAAATTCTAAAAAATCAACTATCGATGCTGAAATTGAAAAAAATAAACAGTTACAGGAATTTATTGACACTATGAAGCCAAGTTCGAAAGTTACCTCTTGGGAAAGTGCTCCTAATTCCAAGAACCAATCATCATCTACTAATCCAATGTTAGTTGATGACGATGAAGTAACTCAAGAGAATCCATTGTTAGCACAAGCTTTAGCTATGAAAGATGAAACTTCCATCCCAGATGAAGAAAGTGATGATGAATATGTGTCTTTCAAGAAGGATGAAGATGATAAACAAGAAGAATCTGAAGAAAGAGAACAAATGATGTCTTTAGACAATTTCAACACAGAAAATCCAGAAGAACAAGAAGGTGATAACTTAGCTCAAGATGATAAAGTTTCTGATCTTGATTGGTTTAAACAACGTCGTGTTAGAATTAGAGATGGTGAAAATGAACCAGTTAGACTTGCCTCTGAAGAGAAAAAAGAAGAAGAACCTGCTACTGAAGAAAAGGAAAAAGAAGTAATTGTAGAAGAAAAACAAATATCTGATGAAGAAAAAGCTATCGAAAGAATCACCAAGAGTGGTCGTCTTTTCCTTCGTAATATTCTGTATACTTCAACTGAAGCTGATTTTAAACAATTGTTTAGTCCATTCGGTGAATTAGAAGAAGTTCATATTGCTTTAGACACAAGAACTGGTAAGTCTAAAGGTTTTGCATACGTTTTGTTTAGTGATCCAAGTAATGCTGTCCAGGCTTATATTGAATTAGACAAACAGATTTTCCAAGGTAGGTTGTTGCATATTTTGCCTGCTGACGAAAAGAAAAATCATCGTCTAGATGAATTCGACTTAAAGAACATGCCTCTAAAGAAGCAAAAGGAATTAAAAAGAAAAGATCAAGCTTCTAAACAAACATTTGCTTGGAATTCTCTATATATGAATCAAGATGCTGTTTTAAGTAGTGTAGCATCTAAATTAGGTATGGAAAAATCTCAATTAATTGATCCAGAAAACTCCAGTTCTGCTGTTAAGCAAGCATTAGCTGAAGCTCATGTCATCGGTGATGTTAGAACATATTTTGAATCCAAGGGTGTTGATTTGGCTAGATTTGCTGAATTACGAGCCAATGGTCAAAGAGATGACCACGTTATTTTAGTAAAGAATTTCCCATTCGGTACTACAAGAGAAGAACTAGGTGAATTATTTTTGCCATTTGGTAAGCTACAAAGATTTTTGATGCCACCTGCTGGAACAATTGCTATCGTTCAATTCAGAGATCTACCTAATGCCAGATCTGCATTCAAAAGTTTAGCTTATAAAAGATTTAAAGATGGTATCTTGTACTTGGAAAAGGGTCCAGTTAATTGTTTTACAAGAGATGCTCAAGATGATGATAAATTAGAAGCTGGGGATGAACCAGTGGCAGAAGTCAAGGAAATCAAACCATCTGTTGTTGATATTATGGAAACTAAACAAAATGCTACTGAAGAACCAGAAACCCAAGATGATATAACGGATGGTCCAACAGTGTCTATATTTATTAAGAACTTAAACTTTATCACAACTAGTCAAGAATTGACCCAGAAGTTCAAGCAATTTACTGGCTTTGTTGTTGCTCAAGTTAAGACAAAACCAGATCCTAAGAACAAAGACAAAACCTTATCCATGGGTTTTGGTTTTGCTGAATATAGAACTAAAGAACAAGCTTTAGCCGTTATTGCTGCTATTGATGGATCTGTTATTGATGGTCATAGAGTTCAATTGAAATTATCACATAGACAAGGTACAGTCAATAATAACACCGGCAACAAATCTAAGAGTAAACAAAGCGGTAAGATTATTGTTAAGAATTTACCATTCGAAGCTACTAGAAAAGATATTTTTGAATTATTCAGTTCTTTTGGTCAATTAAAATCTGTTAGAGTTCCTAAGAAATTCGATAAATCAGCTAGAGGTTTTGCTTTTGTAGAATTTTTACTTCCTAAAGAAGCAGAAAATGCAATGGATCAATTACAAGGTGTGCATTTACTTGGTCGTAGACTGGTTATGCAATATGCTCAACAAGAAGCTGTTGATGCTGAAGAAGAAATTTCTAGAATGACCCATAAGGTTAGAAAACAAATGGCCACAAGAGAGTATGGTACTTTGAGAAGTGCTGGTGGTAGAAAGAAATTAGAAATGGACGATGATGAAGATGGTTTAAACAATTTGTAGGTATTTTTTTTATTGAATATTCTAGTATATATTTAAATAAGTTGATAAATAAATTAAAATATTACACCAGCATTTATTACATTTGGATTCTTATTCGAAAATATACATTAGCTTAATTGGTAATATCATAATCTTTATAACCTCTTTGGAACATTTTTACTTCTTCGATTTCTTGTTCTTTGGTTTGCTTACACACGATGGAGTCCCATTTGATACGTTTTGGTAATCTCAATAAAAATGCAACAACTCTTCTACCAAATTGAAGATCAATACGTTCCCCAGGGCTAAATTGTGCTAAATAAACGACTGGTTCTGACTCAGAAGTCTCATAGACAGTAAATTGTAAATAATTCGAATCGGAGTTTTGAACAATTTCTTTCAATTTAACGTTATCTAAAGAAAATTGTTCGAAGTCTAACTTCTCATTTTTAATGTATTTCTCATTATTAAAATGAACTTGTCTGTCTAGTGAGTCTTGAAATCTTGAAATTAGGTATTTTGGTATTGGTATTACTTGTTTATGGAAATGGACAGATTGTGAAGAGTGGATTTCAAAAACAATAGTAGACATATCGAATTTTTTATAATTCATTGCAACCAAACTTGTTTCATATTTTAATATTTCATCTGATAAAGTTTGGATTACCTCTTGATCTTGTTTATTGTTTAATTTTGGAATATGTTCAATTGGCACTATCAGACAATGACCAGCAAAATTCATATCACCCTTTGGAACGCTTAAAGGACCTTTAGCTGTAGTTACATATGAATGTGAATTGATTGAAACAAACATATGGTCCTCAATATTGGGATTAGTAAAACAGAAATGACAACTACTTGGTAAGACGGTTCTCTGTTTTTTTTGTTTGTGTTGTTCATCATTGTGATTTTCAATATCGTCTATAATAATAGTTTCTGCTTTTCTCTTTGACTCAGATTCAATATATGGATTCTCTATTAAATTTTTTGGTAGTTCGTCATCCATTTCATTTTCATCTAATTCAATATTGAATGCATAAGCCCATTTTTCTTTGGAAGAGATACTTGCAATATTAATAAATCTTGTAACTCTATCAGTTTTATGCCATTGGAAAGGATTTAATTCAAAATATTTTGAGTTATCACTATAAGTGAAATGATATTTGGGATGTACACTTTTTACAACCTCGTCGATAACTTGATTACCAAGTAGTCTTCCTTGACTCTTTGCAATGGCTGAACTCCATTCACGAGTGATTAAAATATCAACTTTCTTTGTAATTAATGAGAATTTTTCCATTATCTTATCCTTATTTTCAGACAATTCTTTATTTGTATACGAAATATAAGCAATAGTCATACCTGATGTCAATTGATAGACACCAAAATTACTTAATTTTGAAACATTTTTCTTTACCTCTTGGGAAGAAACTGTATCAGATTTCTCAACTCCTAAAAAATATACTGATGGTAATTCTTCAAGGTTGGCATTCCTTATGTTTTCTTCGATATCTCCTAATAATAAAATCGTTTCAAATGGACCTGATTTGGAATTTAATTTTTTGATTTTTGTTTCCAATAAATCAAACCCATTGCTATCTGAATGTGAAATTAGAACCTTAGCTAACACCATTTATAATATTATAATCCTTTTTTAATTTAATGAGCACTATTATGAGACTTCAATATACTTGAACACTTATATAGTTGACAATTTTATACAACTCATCGCTAATTAAATGTTTCATCAATTTCATGTATCTTCAGATTTTTTCATGCTCTACGCTTGAACAATTAAGAGCATTAAGGTCAAATATAGTGTAAAACATAATAACTTTATAAATATTGTACTAATTATTATACATATTGGTAAACTAAACTGATATCAATTAAAAATATGGAAGTTATATTCTTCCATATGGTAGGCTGCTTTTTATGACTTTTCATTATGGTTCATATTATTATTATTATGGTTATTATTTTTATTATTGTTGGATAAATCGTCTTTTTAGAGGGTATTGTTATTTCGTTAAAAATGTATGGGAAGACGAAGAAATGCTGTAGATACAATCAGGAGGAATGCAAGTAAACTTAATAGAATGTAGCAAATGGATCAGCATTTTCTGAACCATTGAATAAAACCCCACTTGAACCTTGTTTACCTTTTCTGTGTCTAAATGTGAATCCTACTAGCTTAGAATCAACAGCAGAATCATCAACCAATGCAGATAATTTATTTTGTCTCTTGAAAACGTCTGCATACTTAGCCATATCAGCTTCATTAGTAAAATCATCGAAATAACCAGCATCTGTTTCACTATCCAATTGTGGAGTAAATGGAGGAGGCATATCTCTAATTTTACTAAAATCAATTTCAGCAAAATATGACATTCTCTTAACATGTTCAAAAGATCTTAATCTATTAATAGGATCAGCAATTAATCTTGTTATCAAGTCCCAAGTTCTATCTGAGAATGCAGCTCTATTATTTTCTAAACGCGGTCTTCTTAATGTTCTTTTCCAATGTCTTAAGTTTTCATATGTTTCATTGGTTGATGAACCACTGAATGGGGTGTAACCAACTAAACTTTCAAATAGCATGCAACCTAAAGACCAATAATCGACTGTGAAATCATATTTCTTACCTTCCAATACTTCTAGGGCCATGTAATCAGGAGAACCAACCATAGAATTAGCATAGTTGACATCTGATTCTCTTAAGGAATTGTACATCTTTCTTCTATCTTCAATTGATTTTTCAGTAAAATCTGGGAATTCTAAGTTTTTAACTTCTTCTAACCTTATTTTCATACTTTCAATTCTTTCATTAGAAACTGTACCTGCAGCAAGACCAAAATCTGTTAATTTAATATGACCTTTAGCGTCAATTAAGAAATTTTCAGGTTTCAAATCTCTATGTGTGTAACCTAACTCATGTAAAGCATTAACAGCGCAAAACATTTCGCTAATATAAAATCTAGCATGAGCACTCTTTAAGTATCTTGTATTAATTAATAATGTACGGAAATCCCCACCTGGGACGAATTCCATGGCTAAGTATAAACTTTCAGAATCTTGGAAGGCATACAATAACTTAACTAACCATTCTGATCTAGTAGTTGTCAAAATATCTCTTTCAGTTAAAACATGGTTTGTTTCATTTAATTTAAATAATAATTTTTTGTTTAAAACTTTTAAAGCACATACTTCCTTTGTATCTCTTTTTCTAGCTAAATAAACTTGACCATAACCACCTTGACCAACTTGTGTAATAATATCGAAATCTTTATTCTTTGGTTTCAATCTTCTCTTTCTCAAAATCTCACGTTCCTTTTGCAAATAGGAACTCCATTCATTGTTTAACGAATCAGGAGAAACATTTGGTAGAGCCTTTTGTTGACCTAAATACTCTAAAACTTTTTTTGTACGTTGTCTTCTACTAATAACATAATCAAACATATCACAATAGTAATCTAAGAAATACATTTGACAAACACTAACTAATCTTTGAGTCTTATTAGAAGCAGCTTTTTCGAAAAAACCATTTGGTAACTTCTTTGGAGAGTTAGTGATATCAATTTCATCACGAGTAGACTCATCAATATCCATCTTGGAATTATCTTCATCGAAAAAAATTGTCGATTTAGTAGGTGAAGGTGTTGGAGTACCATGGTACCCATTTTCTTTATACCTTGACGGCGTGGAAGGACCCAGATCTGGCTTTCTACCATTTCTAAAGTTACTAGTATTGACATCGAAACTCAAATTACTCATATCGCCAGCAAGAGCCTCCAGATCTTTATCAACTCGAGAAAACATAGTCTACCAATACTCAATTGTTGTTAATTATCTATGATTGTTTCGTCAGCTTATTCACCACTAAACGTAAGGACAGGTTCTAAATTAACCAATTGATCGACACTGGCCTTTCAAACACAAGATACCACTGTCACAACTATCCTATCTATCAACTTAAGTGTTCATTTATGGTTTAAAATTCGATGATATTAGCTTATTTCTTCTCCCTATTGTGTTTTTGTTGATATAATTTCCTAATCGGGAAACTCTTCCCAAAATGAAAGTGGTCAGGGACGGGTAACTCCGAGCTTATGATGGTGTAATTTGAAGAATATAAAGATATATATGATGATTATACAATGGTTGGAAGTGTCTGAGGAGGTTCATTATGGGTTTTTATCGTTTTGTAAGTGTGCTGAATACCATTGAACCTTTTCCCCTGTAGAATTTGAAGGTTTGACGGTCTTAGTGGATGGATTATTCGTGGACGAATTTTCAAAAGACATCAAATAGTTATTAGTTTGTAATGTTGCATCTTGAATTCTTTGTTTCATCTTCTTACCCATTTTAGCATTGTTATTTGATGCCTTGGTAATACCAGCTGTGTTACCCACAGCCTGTTTGATGGAAGAGTTTACCATACCCATACCAATTTCTTCACCGAATCCATCTAACGATGTTTGTTCTTGTTTACCAAATTCCATTCTGTTTTGCAATTGTCTCATGTGTGACAACTGGAATTGTTCTTTATACTTTCTAAACTTTCTACCCGCTCTTTTCTTCTTTGGTTGATCTTCAGGCACTGGTAACGATTTTGTATTGGCAATATTTGGAGCATCATGTAATTTACGAACTTTCTCTAACACTTCTTCTCTCCATTTGTTCCCCAATGTGTCAACTGGTCCATCAGAAGGCATTGGAGATTTCAAACCTGCATCAACTCTTGATGCTAAGGCAGTCTTCGCACATACCATTCTCAACAATTGTTTATGGAATGAAATTGGTTGGCCTTGTATTAAATCAGATCTGTAGATGTATCCCTCTTGTCGTACCCCTGTTATATTTGTTTGTATTTCATGTGATAGATATTTATTCTTACCTATTGATGCTAAATTACAACTTGGAATTTGACTTAATTCTAAGATACCCCCTGCATGAGCTATCAATGAGGAAGTTACTTCTGGGCCAAGTAATGCACATAAATTTGGTGCAATATTAATTATTTTAGAAGATAAAAATGATGTAATATCGTTTCTTAAATTAGTCAATGATTCAATTAGGCCAGTTATTTGAAATAATTTTAGTTTATGATCATCTTGGAAACTATATGAAGTACTAAATGATGTCTTTATAGATAAAATCAGCACCAACAAACGTTCTTTACTCACACCTGATGAATTCTCTAGTTTAGCAGATAGGTTATCATCATCAGTGACATCAATGGAATTATTCTCTAGTGCATTGATAATTTTAGAATACTCTAAGGGAGAAGGTACCAATGTTTCTAATTCGTTAAATCTAGGTTTATAAATTTGTTTAGCATGCTCATGTAATTCAATAATATTTTTTTGAATGAAAACTGCAAATTCATTAAACAAAGATATTGTATCATTAAAATCATTGTTCATATCTGATTTCAATCTATTAATTGTATCAACACTTTTAGTAAGTTTAAAATATTTATCCAATTGTAAAGCATCAATATCATCGGAAGGAACAGATCTCTGTTCCTTCATCAACCGTGACAAAAGCCCCAAATCATCATCACTACTCTCTACAAGACCTGTTTCTACCGCATGAGGTTCAATGATAACATCTTCAACTTCTTGTTCACTGTCATTCTGGTCATCTTGAAGGTCAGCCTCTAAATCTTTGAAAAAATCCTCTTCTTCATCAAAATCTGACATTGGAAAACACTTGGTATCACAGTTCTTAACTTTAACCCAACTTAATATCCACTAATAGCAACCAAATACCTCGATTAATCCTATAACAGTCAATTGTATTCACGTTATTTATAGTGTATTCCATCTTTTAAGTATTTAGCCTTATTTAAATGTCACGTTTTCCTTGAAATGAAAATTTTTTTAAAAAATGCGATGAGATGAGCTTTGTAATATGAAAAGACTGTTAATTTAAAAGTAAGTTAGAGTAATTTAGTTTAAGAATGATATCAGTAGTGTACACCAATTGCGCATCATGTCTAATATCGTTGGTATTGAATACAACAGAGTCACTAACACAACTTCCACCGATTTCCCTGGGTTTGCCCACGGTGATCAACATGCTTGGGATGTGGAAAGATTTAAAAAAAATTTTGATGTTAACATTTCTAGTCTATCTGATAGGGAAGCTAATTTCGATTTGATCAACATTGATACATCTATTGCTAATGCCTTCCGTCGTATCATGATCTCAGAAATCCCAGCTGTTGCTGCTGAATATGTTTACTTCATGAACAACACTTCTGTCATTCAAGATGAAGTATTAGCTCATAGAGTTGGTTTAATCCCATTGAAGGTTGATCCAGATATGTTAACTTGGGTCGATGGTACCTTGCCAGAAGAAGAAAAGTTTACTGACGAAAACACCATTGTTATGACTTTAAATGTCAAATGTACCAGAAATCCAGATGCTCCAAAGGATTGTACCGATCCAAAGATCTTATACAGAAATGCACACATATATGCCCGTGACTTGAAGTTTGAACCACAAGGTAAGCAAATTGAAACTTTTGCTAAATGCCCAGTTGTTCCATGCGATCCAGATATTTTATTAGCTAAATTGAGGCCAGGTCAAGAAATTTCCTTAAGAGCACATTGTATCTTAGGTATTGGCAGTGACCACGCTAAATTCTCTCCAGTTGCTACTGCTTCTTACAGATTATTGCCACACATTACCATCACCGAACCAATCAAGGGTGATTCTGCTAAAAGATTAGCTAAATGTTTCTCAGATGGTGTCATTGGTATTAACGAAAAGGATGAAGCTTTTGTAAAAGATGCTAGAAAGGATACTGTTTCTAGAGAAGTTTTAAGACATGATGAATTCAATGGTAAGGTTAAGTTGGGTAGAGTAAGAGACCACTTCATTTTCAACGTAGAGAGTACCGGTGCCATGGCTCCAGAAGAAATCTTTTTCAAATCAGTTAGAGTTTTGAAAAACAAAGCTGAATACTTGAAGAACTGCCCAATTACCCAAAAATAATTGTACTATACTAAGTGTTATCTATTTCCTCTTTTTCTCAGTATATATATATAAATTACACATATCATCATCTGATATATAGTTGGGTGTTTAAAAAAATAATAAAAATGCATTTTAAAATAAAATAGATCCTAATATTAGTGACTGATCTACAGATTATTATTGTCTACTACCTTTTATGTTTCCTTCAAATCAATGGTTACAACTTTACTATTCAGATTAAATTCAACTTAAAAATGTAAAAAAAAAAAATGCCACTTGCCAGAATTGAACTAGCGACCTTTGCATTACAAGTGCAACGCTCTACCACTAAGCTAAAGAGGCGAAATATACTTCTTAAAATATATGCGTATGGTATTATCATTTGCAGAATAGTTTTTTAATATTAATAACAAGAAGACATTGCTTCTTATGAATAATAACTGTTTATAAAACTTACAATATTGAGTAATAAAATATAAAAAATTTTATATTAAATAAGTCGTTAGTTTTATATAAATATATTTAAAAACCAGACATCATTAAATGCATATTACTGTTTTCACCTTCAATACGACTAATATCTTGTTCTAGACCTTTAATAATAAGCTCGTATTCATTAGCATTTTGAGCACGTAGTTTAGTTCTCTTCTTACGTTCTGATTCTCTAATATTTATAAATTGGTTCTTCAAAAATTCAGACTCTTCAGATGTTTGTTGAACTTCTTTATTCAATTTATCATATTTTGAATTTAATTTATCTTTCTTTGAGGTCAATTGGTTAAATTCATTTTTTAATTTAGCTAGTTTATTTTGCTCTTGCATTAAAGTTTCTTTCAATGAATCTTCTAATTTACTTTGCTCTAAATTCTTCTTCAAAAACAAAGCTTTTTGTTTCATGTATTTGCTTTCTGTTTCTAATTCTAATTCACTCAATTCTTTTAATTCATCTTCTAATTTTGTAGACATAATTTCACTTTGCTTAATAGTCAACTTCAAGCTATCAATTTTTGATGTACTCTTCATATCATTTGAAGCATTTTGATCAAGTTTTGATTTAAAATGATCAATTTCTTGTCTTAATGTATTCAATTTCTTGGTAACTTCCTTTTTCAGCTTCTTTAGCTTTATTCTTTCTTCAGCAAAATTAGCATTAGTAGTTAATACAGAATGTTTCAAAGTTAATAATGGAGATAAAAACTTTCTGTGATAATAAGATGGGAAAGTGAAATCAACCTTTTGGAAATTTGGATCATTAATTTCAGATGTGTTGTCACCATTATCAGATTTTGCGTTTTGGATATCCGAAGGGTTTTGAATTGAAGCAGATCTAACTACTACATCGGAAATTAAGTAATCATCTGTTTGATTCAATCTGTTGATGAATTGGATATCATAAGAACATGCTGGTACTAACCCATTGACAACTACATATTCTTCACCTTCTCTTTCCAAAATTAAAGCACATGAAACTTCTGTCCAAATGACACCATTAACTAAAACAATCAATTGACCTTCATGAAGGTTTTCAATATGGAAAGTTATTGAATGTGAACCAATATCGAAAATACAAACTTTGTAATCATTATCAACTCTATTAAAAATATTTTCTTTAGTAGACATTAAATTTAGTTGAGCATAGTCATCAGAAGCTGTTTGTGCGATCAACGCCATATTATTAACATCTTGTGAACTATTAAACAAACTTTTCTTTTGGAAAGTGACAAAATCATCGTTACTTGTATTTGAATTTATTGGTGTGATATTATTATCATCATTTGGTAATAAATTACCATTACGAGAAGTTGTAATTTCCTTTAAATATTTTTTTTCAAAATGAGTTGCTCTAATCATTACAAATAAGGACCAAATTGGAGAAAGTAAATAGTTTTTCTTCCATTGAAATAAATGTCTAATAAAATTTTCTAAATTTGTTGTTTCATTAATATTTGAATTAATATTATTTTCTTCAGAAGTTTTTGGAATATCTACATTCAATTGATAGAATTGATTTTTCCAAATTTCTACTTCTTCCTTTGATCTGATTGTACTTGAATCATTATCATTATTATCAGTAGTAGTAACGGCTTGAGAATTATAATTTGTTACATTTGATTCAAAAATTTTAAAACTTTTAACAACATTTGAAAAAATTGGTCCATTTAAATCAAATGAATCATTATTATTTTTCAAATTTAATTGATGTTGATTCTGTTTGAATACAAAATCTTTTAAAAAATGTGAAAATACAATATGGAAAGTTAAGTAGTATAATAATAAATCAATGTAATCATTGAAAAGTTCATTTTTAATAATCATAATTTGTAAATATTTTTCTAAATGCAATTCCACATATTGAAAGAATAAAACAATTGCATTCATAAAAGGTGAATTTGCAATTATTATTGCAAAAAATTGTTTTTTAAATTGTGAATATTGGAAAGATTGTGCTAAACTGAAAATCATTGAGCATGACAATGCACTATACAGACGTGCCACAGGTTCATTTACCATTGATGAAGCTAAGATTGCAGATGACAATATCTGATAAGGATAAACAAATGCATCAGAAATTAATAATCTTAAAATTGTAGCTACCACAATATTAATCCCAAATAACGGCACATTCCAATTATTATTTGTAGTTGCACCATTCCCAGGGGAAGATAAATGTGTAAACTCGTTCTTTGACGGTTTCTTCGATAGGAAAACGGTAATAAACAAGTTTGCAATAAAATCTTTATATGATTTTGTAATAATAAATATTACTGATAAAATCAATAAATAAAATTTGTTGAAACTCAACAATATGAGGAAAATACAGAACGTATCCACAAACCTACTGGCATCAAACACCTTCATCACCACAACAACCTTCTCCAGCACTCAGCAGGCCCTCTAACCATTTAAACTACCAACAATCAACCATATAACCATCATTGTATTGTTCAGTCAACTTATGCCAAAATTTCACATTATGGAATTTTCCAGCGATGCCATTGCGATGCCTGGCACGTGAACATTGCGCCAACAAAACCCATTGTATCTCAACCATTAATTATAGCAAATCTGTTCAATTAATGCCCATAACCATTTATAAACTGCATAGCACCATATTACTAGTTTTTTCCATATGGAAACAAGTTAATATTTAGTGATTCCATCAAATTATCAACGTTTTTGATGAAAGTAACTTTTGTTAAACTAAACATAATTTTGTTGGAAAATGGTAAATTGCTCAAAATTGATTCTGGAAAGACTCAATCTTACTTAAAAAGGTATACCACTAATACACAAACACTCTATGCATCCCCAAAATGTCGAGTATACCCATTAATCAACCAATTTATTGCTGGAAACACCCACACGTGACTGCCCATAATGAAATTTTTACCAAATTTGGCCTTTAAAGCTAATGATTACAAATTGAAACATTAAATTATTGTTTAAAAGATTGTTATAAAGTGTTACAGTTGGATCCTTGTTAGCTAACCACCACCATATAGCTGTAGCAATGAGTGTTGTGCATCCAGACACTAGTAAATATGCGTTTAAATTTGAACCTTTCCTAAGACAAGAGTATTCTCTTTCGTTGGATCCTGATAGACCAATTTGTGAATATTATAATGGTATATCGACAGATTCTTGCCCCAGGGGTAACAACTGTCATAAGAAGCATGTGTTGCCCATTTTCCACAACAAGATTGTCTGCAAGCATTGGCTAAGAGGGTTATGCAAGAAAAATGATAATTGTGAATATTTACATGAATATAATTTAAGAAAAATGCCAGAATGTGTTTTTTTCAGTAAAAATGGGTTCTGTACACAGACTCCTGAATGCCAGTATTTGCATATTGATCCTTTGAATAAAATTGCCAAATGTGAAAATTATGAAATGGGTTATTGTCCAAGAGGTCCATCTTGTCCCAAGAGACACATCACTCAGAATATATGCACACGGTATCTAACAGGGTTTTGCCCCCTAGGGAGGACCTGTGATATGGCTCACCCACAGATCAATCTATGGAATCTAACTGATGATTCCATCAAGATCAAGAAAGATGAAGAAATAAACACAAGGAAATCAGATGCAGAGAAGGAGAAAAGACTGAACGCAATCATCAACGGTGAAATAGATTTGCCATAGTGCACCATCCACCATTAGTGGGACCATCCATCTTCAATTGCATCCATTATATAGCCTATATATAGTACAATTCATCATTGAAAATAGCATATCACTATATACGTAGCGTAATTATTAAAATTTGTTAACAAAATAAACAAAATAAACAAATAATATATGTAAATAAATAAGTTTAATTGATAATTTAAAGAGTTTTTAATTAATTTTGTAGTGTTTGAAGTACTGAAGATATCAGCATATATTCATTTCAAACTGGGTTGCGAGTTGTTGAAGTTTTTTTTTCCTATCCATTCCCCTTCTCACTAGATAATTTATTATTGACAGAAATTATTGATTCATTAACTATTTGAATCAACGAAGCTTAATATTTAAAATCTAGATTGTATTACTATAATTTCCCATTTTTTCAATAAGCATATACCTGTTGCTATATATACTGAATAAATCGATTACAAAATGAATGAATCGTTACCAACAATAACTATTGAATCCGCAATTGATACCAATACATCATCTTCAGTGACTATACCGTCAAATGAAAATGAAAATGAAATTAATGAAACTCATAAGAATGAGGATAATGAGGATACTAATAATTTAGAGCATAATGATGATGATGATATCCATGGATTAGAATTGCATGATCATGATTTTTCAAAATTATTGGATTTTGATACAAAGAGTGATGATGCCATATTATCTGCAGCAAATGATATACTGAATGAAAATAACAATAATAATAATAATAACAATAATAACGAGAATAATGCATTAGATGATCACAGTATAAAAGAAGAAGATACTCACGATAAGGAAACTACCGTGGAGCAAGATCAAAACAAACCACAACAAGAATCTCATGATAATGATGAAGAAATTCAATCTCAGTCCATTGAAGATATGGATGAACAACAGAAAAATCAAGAATTAGAGGAACATAATGAACTGCAGTCTGTTTTGAAAACAGAATTGACAAAACATAATGCTCTTTTAGAATCAAATGAAGAATCAAAAAATGATGATAATACACAACAAGGTGAACAACCTACATCATCCAAAAATCCTAATGATGAAATTGAGAAAGATATAGAGATGAAGGATGTTTTTGATGATAAAGAATCTACTGCTGATTTAGTGAAAACAGTAGAGAAAAATTCACCTGGATTTATAATAAATGAAAAAAATAATTTATATAATAAGACAAGGAAGAATTCATTAATTCCAATAATGTTTCAACAACATGAATTACCTTCATCAACAAACTTTGTAACTTCAAACCATCTGGAAAAAGATGGTAATAAACAAGATGATATACATTCCAATACTAACCATAATAGTGAAATTAATAATATCCCCTTACTAGAAGAACAACCTACTATTTCTGCTTATGCAAGGTTAGATTTTCAAAGTTTTACTTTTTATGTTCAAACGTTACATGTAATCATTGGTAGAAGATCTGAAAATGATTTTACTCATAAAGTCGATGTTAACCTAGGTCCATCAAAATCAATATCAAGAAGACATGCACAAATTTTTTATAACTTTGGAACTGGAAGATTCGAACTATCTGTAATAGGTAAAAATGGTGCATTTATAGATGATGTATTTATTGAAAGAGGTAATACTGTCCCACTTCGAAACAGAACAAAAGTTCAAGTTGGTCAAATTCCATTTCAATTTATATTACCAGAGCAAGATAAAGATAAATCAAATGATTCAAAAGATCTTAGCGTACTTGATTCACAAAAAATTAAAGGTGAAGAAAAGAAGACTGCCAAGAAACCAAAGAAAGCTAAAGCAAACAAAACTACAGCTAAATCTACCGAATCTGAATCTAAAACATCTACAACTTCAAGTCCAAGCAAGAAGAAGGTCAAAGCACCTGCTCCTGTTAAAGAAAAGAAGCAACCAAAACCACCTAAAAAGGTTTACACTCTTAATGAAATTCCACCTGAATATAGAACTAAACCAGTATCTTCTTATTCAGCATTATTAACTACATGTATAAGGAAGTTCTCAGGTCCAAAAGGTATGTCTTTATCTGAAATCTATGCAGGTATCAAAGAATTATTCCCATATTATCAATATTGTCCAGATGGTTGGCAAAGTTCAGTAAGACATAACTTATCACTAAACAAATCATTCAGAAAAGTTTCCAAAGAGGGTAAAGGTTGGCTATGGGGTCTAGATGAAGAACACATTGCTGAAAGAGAACTTCAAAAGAAGAAACAAACAGAGGCTGCTGCTGCAAAGGCTCAAGCTGCACAACTAAGATTGGAGCAACAACAACAGCAAAGAGCCAAAAAGGCAGCTGGTGGAAGTGCTGGTGATACTACCTCACTTAGAAGAACAAATCCTACTGTTAAATCTAATAATGGCAAAGAACAAAACATCTCTCAAACTTTGGCCGCTAATAGATCAACTGATAAGAAAACAAAGTTGGATGATCATCAAAGAACTATGAAATACTTACAAGAACAACTGATGATTTTAACAAAGGATAGAAAGGGTCTTACCAAACCTGTTATTGCTAGTATCTTAACACAAGCTTTAGCCATGACCATCAATCAAGTTACTCAAGCTGCTAAGAATAAAGGTATTACTGGTAATCCATTGACAGCGTTAATGGATAAAAATCCACAACATTTGAATTTAATTCTAGCAGCTGCTGTTAATGCTGCTACTTCTAAAGTTACAAATGGTAAAGTCAAACAATTGGTTAGTATCCCACCACCAACAGCCACTGCTCCACCACCAAAAACTGAAACCAGTACTGTTGAAGTTCCTCCTAAGAGTGTTGTCAGTCCTAAACCTGCTACAACCACTGATTCCTCATTTGACCCAAGTTCATTATCTCGTTTCTTTCAACCTAAACAACCTGCTAGAGCTCATACACCTCCTTCTCCTAAACAAATTGTCCCTCAAAAGAGAGCATTAGAAGAAGACAATGACAGTGAAACTAGTAGTTCTGATGATACTTCTAGTGATGAATCTGATAGTAGTACAAGTAGTGATGATGATGATGAAGATGAAGATGAAAGAGAAACCAATGGTAATGGTGAAGTTGATGAAGAAAATGAGAATGAAAATGATGATGATGACGATGATAAGAATGAAAGTACATCTGATGATAATGGTAAAGAAAATGATAGTAGTGAAACAAGTTCATCAGAAGAAGATAGTGACTAGATATATAATAAAATAATATATATACATATTTATATAGATTGATATTAATTTAATTAACCTACTACGTTGTTAAAAGAACCTTCCTTTTCTTTAATTTCCCAAAAAGTTGAACCAACATCATGATTACCATGATAAACCCAACCATTTTCAGTAACATGATATAGATTAATGGAACCACCAGAATAAGCATCTCTATGAGCAGCTGCTAAAATGGATCTTTTCCCCAGATATAGGGCTTCTTCAACGGTTAGATCCCATTTATAGTTTGAATCCAAAACACCATATGCAAAAGTTTGACCAGAACCAACACAAAATAAATCACCTTTTAATCTTGTACCATCTGAATCCACGTAATAAACGGTTGGACCTTCCTTTTTGGTGTAACCACAAATCATTGTACCCATGGACAAACCGGCACCTTTATATTGGTAAACTAAATTACTTAAAATCTTAGAAGCTGCAGCAACAGAAATACGTTCCTTTTCCTTTAATTCATGTAATCTACATTGTGTACCTAACCAAGTTTCCCAAAATTGACAATCTGCGGCACCACCGGCCATTGTACCTAAAAGAAATGGGTTGATCTCTATAACTTTCTTAACAGTTTGTGAAGCTACCCAATTACCAGCAGTGGCTCTTGAATCAACAGCAACGACAATACCACCTTGAAATCTAAATGCTAGAGTAGTTGTACCATGAGCAATCTTAATACTACAATCAGGGTTTTGGGAATCGTCTGTGTGGGCCCTCAAGAACTCTTGTGGGGTAGAAATTGGCGGCATAGCAATACTTGGAGCTAATCTATTAAAATTTTTAGAACTTGTAATAAAATCATTTTGTAAATTTTGTTCATCATCGTATTGTAATTCTTTGACCAGTAAACTGGAATCACTAAACTGATTGGCAATAGCTTGCATCTTGCAGTGTATATGTTTCCTAACTTCCTAAGTCTCAATAGTTCCTTATCCAACCACAATTATAACAACAACAACAACAACAACAACAACAACACTATTCTTATACCATTCAATTCCCTTCATATACAGTTTATTCAATTTATATAACTTTTGCCACTGTAAACTCTTTCTGAAGAAACACCACGGCAGGGTAACACACTTGCAAACCCAGTTCCGAGTGACTACTCCACCTTTGCACCCACCAGAACCAAAATGTCTGGGCGCACATTCAAAACTGAATTTCTTTCAAAACATTTTCAAAAAAACTCAAAATTATTTCCGTTTTTCGGTTTCTTGCAAGAGAAATCGGCAAAAAGAGACGCGACGCAACTTTTGGAAATTATTTTTTGCAAATTTCACCGCATAGCGATGAGCTCCCCAGCTTGAAGCCTTGAGGATTGCAGTAACTTTTGCAAATAATGTATGGTGAGAGAGAGAGAGAGAGAGAGAGGGTATTGAGTTGGATGGACTAAGATGTAATGTGTTTAGAGATGGATTGTTTTATGTATTTATGAAATTGTTTGTATATATAAAGAGTAGTAGTAGTTTTATTGTATAGGTTAGATTTTGTTTCCCATTTGCACTTTGTAAAGGAGTATCATAATATATATCAATCAAGATGTCTGCTAAAGCTCAAAATGTTATGCGTGATTTGAAGATCGAAAAATTGGTCTTAAACATTTCTGTCGGTGAATCCGGTGACAGATTGACCAGAGCCTCTAAGGTCTTAGAACAATTATCTGGTCAAACTCCAGTTCAATCCAAGGCTAGATACACTGTCAGAACTTTCGGTATTAGAAGAAACGAAAAGATTGCCGTTCACGTTACTGTCAGAGGTCCAAAGGCTGAAGAAATTATCGAAAGAGGTTTAAAGGTCAAGGAATATCAATTGAGAAACAAGAACTTCTCTGCTACTGGTAACTTCGGTTTCGGTATTGAAGAACATATCGATTTAGGTATTAAATATGATCCTTCTATTGGTATTTTCGGTATGGATTTCTACGTTGTTATGGGTAGACCAGGTGCTAGAATTGCTAGAAGAAAGAGATGTAGAGGTACCATCGGTAACTCCCATAAGACTTCTAAGGATGACACCATTTCTTGGTTCAAACAAAAATACGATGCCGATGTCTTGGACAAATAGATTTGATTATGATTTATCATTTATTATACTTTAAAATATATATAATTTATCATTTAATTTAAATTATTTTCTAATCTTTTCATAAAAGAACACATTTTTTTATTACTTATTTATCTAATGCATTATTTAATTGTTCATACCATTGAGATTTCAATTCATTGTTACTCAATTCGTGTTGTTTCTTAATGGTTTCCCTATATTTATTAATATCTTCAATTTGCTTTAATTGAGTTTCCTCCATGTCAAGTAATTTAGCATTATTATTCTCAAGGTAATCATTATTAATTGCCCATTGATTCATTAAAGTCCGGGGGAACAATTCCCTTAACACCAATTCTTGGTGTCGAAGATAACTAGCCGATATCTGTAAAGTCTTCACATCGTCACCGTTGTATCTCTTTATATCAATCTTACCACCGGTTTGATACTTTTGATAACTACGTTTCTTATCCATATTACATTTATTCAGAACCATCTCAACTTCTGGATGCACTCTATTTTCTTGGCCATTTCTCGCCAGCTGTTCTTGGAACAACTTCTCCACTTGCTCCTGGTACTCCATTTACACTCACTGTCCACAATTAGCCTCCCTATGGCTTCATAAACTACACTAATTCAACTGTGAAGTCAACAATTACTGTTGTTAAATATGGTATAATCATCGAATTCTAGATGTAATTTTTCACATCACGCCGCACGTAAGCATTAACGATTCATCAGATACTAAAATTGAATATTTTGATATTGAATCTTTAAAAGTAATACAAATAAGTGGTGAATAAGGGAGTAATTCTGAGTTTTAGACCAGCTCAATCCAGTATACTATTGAGCCATGTTGACCAGATCTTTGTGTGGTAGAAGGTATGCTTCTACTTTGTCTCCGAAGCAACAGCTTGATGATTTTTTCACTTATTTCAAGACAAAGGCTTCACTTAGACCTTTAATCTATCGTCCTAGAAATTCTAATATACTGTTAACAATGGATTTGAAGGATGAAAAGACAAATCTACCCATCCAGCCACATGCTCCAATGAAGGCCTTGGCTAAGAATGTTTTGAACAAGTATATCGATTCATTGGAACCTGGATCAAAAGAATTGTTAAGTTGGTTTGAAGATTGGACTGCCATATCAGTTAGGAAAAAACCTGTTTGGAACTATATATCTGCTTACCATTTGCAGAAAATGCTATTAAGCTCCTTCTTTGTGGTAGGTGGATATTCTCATTTGGTTAGTTCCATTTACAGTGCTAAAAATAAATTCATTGCTGCTAAAAACACAGAAGCTCATGATATTGACCATTTCTTTAATACAGTTGTCATGTGTAATTTGCATAGAAACATTATAATGGAGTATGCTGATCCAGCTGTAGCTGAACGTAAACTAAGAGTTGCCTGGGGATCTACAGTCTCGAAAGTCGATAACTTAGGGTTGGCTAAATTATTAGTGGAAGAATTAGGTAAACAACAAGACTTTAACACTACTGAACTAATCGAGAAATTCAAATTATCTTCAACAGTATCTTTGCCAACTATAGATGTATCCTCTGCAGAAGCTAAGGAATTAGAGAAATTCCATGAAATTCAAAGAGGTACTTACGTTATTGCAAGAACTTTGTTGGATTTGAACAAAGATCTTGACCCAAAGATAAACGAATTTGTTTCCTTATATCAATCAATCCAATCTAAACTCAACTCAGAAGATGTATATGATGCATACATGGTGTCAATGAAAACTATTTGGAAACCAAGAGAACCTGAGTCCAACGATTCTGCTCCTAAAGAACAATCTGACACTGCTGTAGCTTAAGTCCCCAAAAAAAAAAAAAATTCCAAAAGTAATCATATAACACCTAAATAAATATATACATGGGAACTTCCTGTACATAGTCTAATATACTGTCAATCCTGTATTCATCTGAGTCTATCTGAACTCATATATAGGTCTTAAAGCTTGTATTCATGTTTCGCTCGTGACTGCACTAGATCGAGTCGTTAAGGATATAAATTGACATTACAACACTTTAACCATGTTTCATTGCAATTGTGTTGTTTGAAAAGGACCAATTGTCATTGTGAACTTATAATACTCAAACTATCACTAGTTATATACCATTTTACTTCAATAATGTCCTTAATTAAGCCTGCTTCTCATCTATTATTATACTCATTCGTGTATGTATGGAAATTATCGTATACTGTCTCTTGGGAATAATACTAACTGTTTCTGATATCCTTGATGTGATATCAATTTTTATGAACAGGTTTGGTGGTACTGCCTTCTATTCATATGCTGCTTCTCCTGTTATGTTCAAGACTTTAGAGAGGGAACAATTCTCGAAAGTTCAGAGTAATGTTTTTCCTGGATTTTTTGCAATGCAATCAATATCACCAATCATTTTACTATTCAGTGCTCCTTTCCCCTTAGCCAAGATTCCTGTCACTGCGTTAACTGTTTCCTCCATGAGTGGTATGACCAATTTATCTTGGTTGCTTCCATGGACTCGTAAGATTAAAGAGGAAAGAAGAGCTTTATCTTCAAGATTAGAAGGTGAAGAACTAGAAGCATTTGATAAACCTTTACGTGAAAAATTTGGTAAAGCTCATGGATTAAGTTTAATATTTAATTTTTCAAATACTGCTGGTATGTTAGTGTATGGTATTTATTTAACCAAGGGATTATTAAGATACATTCCTAAATAATCTAATAATTAAATGCTATTGTAAATAAATAAATAAATTAATATAAATATATATAGTAATAATAAAAGCATGTGAATATTGTCATGAAGTAGTTAATTCTAAAACGAAACTATTGATTTATTAAATATATATACAAATGCACAAAATAACAATATTATCTATATGTACAGTGGATAAAAGTGAAATATAAATGTCTTTAAAGTTATTATTCATCAATATCATTAGCTTGAGACATGGCAGAAAGCTCAGCTTCTGTGGCAGCAGCTGGACCTTGACCTTGTATACCATTTATAATTGATGCAATATTAGTTGGTGGATAAACTGCAATCATTAAAACAATGTATTCATAAATATTTTCAGGAACACTTCTTTGATATATACCTAATAAATCAGCTGGATTTGGGTATACACTTAAAGCTTTATAGAATTTACAAGCAGCTTCTAATTCCTTACCTGGAACCATAGACAAACGTTCACCTAATTCAACATTTGAGGCAAATGAAGCTTCTCTTTCTGCTGGATCACTTGGTAAAGGATCAGTAGCTAGATCTTTAGTCAAAGCTTCGCCAACTTCTTGAAGCTTTCTTTGCTTACTTTCTTCTTCTTCTACCTTCTTAGCCTTGGCTTGTTTCTTTAATTCACGTTTCAAACTTCTTCTGAAATCTGGGTTGTTTCTTCTTTGATAATCAAAATAAATGGCATAACCAGTAACTGATAGAACTGTAACAGCACCTGTTACAGCTAATAAACGAGAAATTGTATTTGATTGAGACATTGTCGTAGCTGTTGCTCTCTGTTATGTGCCTTTGTAACCACTGAATAACCGTTAACAATCAACTATTGCAGTTACTTATGATTGTTATTAAATTTCACCTTTAATATTCGAAAATTTTTTTGAAATATTGACGATATTTTGAAAAAGTTTCAATATTAAGAAAGAGTTAAAGTGATGAGATGAGATGGTTTAAAGTTAAATTGCATGGTATTACTATAGAGTGGATTGGGAAATTAACAGTGTGATAACAATGGTTGCTAAGAAGAGAAACACCTTAAGAAATAAAGTCGCTAATAGAAGCAGTGGGTCTATACCAGGGAAATTTGATAATGTTAATTTACCAGTAGAAACAGAATTCCCACCTGATCCAAAGGCTTTCTTACATCAAGCTAGAGAAACCAAGAAGGATAAGCATGCTAATAAACAACAAAACTTTTTAACACAGATTAAAGAGAAGGCTTTGGGTCTTGATGCAAATTTGGCTGGTATTTCAAAGTCTGCTGTAAGACGTAGAAAGAGAAAGCAAAGAGATGATTTAAAACCAAAAATGCATGATTTATTAACTTCTTTAGAACAAGAAGAAGATTTAAGAGAAGCTATGAATGATAATGATGATCTTTCCGATGATTTGGATGTTCCAAAACAAAGTGTAACAAAGATTAGAAAATCTGAAAAATACCAAGAATTAAATTCAGCTGATTCAGGTTTTATTAAAATTAAAAAAAATGAACCAAGTATAAGAAATCAAAAGGGTGCTAAACAATTATCAATAAATGAATCCAAGAGATTTAATCAAGTTTTAAATAATCCATCTTTCCAAAAGAATCCATTTGGATCTCTGAAAGAGATTATTAAAATGCAAAAATATTAATTTTAAATTATTAAATTTTACTGTACTATACATATCATCATCATAATCATATCAAATATTATAACCATTTAATGCTTTTATATATAATACGTACATATATAGACATAAATATTGTATTCATTCAATCATCATCTTAGCTTGAAAATTGGTTTTGAAGATAAGATTTAAATGCACCTATTCTAAGCTTTTGCATCTCGTTAGTTTCTATACCAGTTGCTTGAAGGCTATTGTACTCTTCTTCTAATTGTGTCAATTTATCACTGATATCAGATATTAATTTCTTATTGTCATTTAGAATCTTTGAATTAGTGATCGAAGTATTTTGAACAACCATGGATACCTTTTTCTTTCTTAATTCTGCTATATCATCTTTTAATTTACGAAGTTTCAACTTTCTTTCAATAATGGAATCTGTTTCATTTTTTAAACTTTGAATACTGACACCTGCATCTTTGCACAAAATCTCAATATCTAATAAATTATTATTTTTATCCTCTGCTTTGCTTCTTAAAAATGAAATTACTGATTCAAACCATTCAATATACTGATCTAAAACTCCATCTGTATCATTACCATAAAAATCATTTGCCAAATTAATAAAAGAATCTTGATGCTTTTCTAACAAACTATTCAAATTCATAATTACGTCAAACTTGGTACATGTCCCATTTTGACCACTAATTGTTCTATCAATTAGTTTAATTAAGTCATGCATAAATCTTTCAAAGTTATGAACAACAAGATCAACTTTGGCAACTTTGAATATTCTTACCATTGGATCATATATGACGCTAACAAATGATTTTAGAAGTTGACATAGCTCAGAGTCTTGCCATAATTTCTTCATCAATCTCTTATCGTGTTCCTTAAAATATAATTGCAATAATTCTTTAACATGAGCAAAATAAGATGCCATTTCCTTTTCTGAATCAGAAACTACCCCTTCTGTTTCATTATTGATTTTCCAAGAGGTATATGATTCAATAACACTGTCAACAGCAGTTTGTGATATTTTGTTTGCTTCTGCATTCTTCATTAGAATAATTAAAGATTGAGGCATATTCATGGCCTCTGATTCAGTTCTAACCGTATATGCATCCATACTATCTACTTCATATCTTTGTTCAACATAACTTTTTAATGAATCAATGACAGATTGAGATCCACCTGCATCTTGTAAAATTTTCTTTTCTAACCTTTTAATCGTTTTATTTTGACCTCTTAAATCTTCAGATAGTATAGTAATAAACATAGTTTGTAGTAAACAATAACCACCAAAAGGTTGAGTTAAAAATAAATCAGTCATACCCTTCATAATTGCCATTGGGTTAGTAACACGCATTATCTGGCTCATCATTGAATATGGCATTAATTTATGTAACCTTCTGACTTGGTTATAAAACCCATGACTGTTACCATGTCCTAAAAATATTTTATATATGATTGATGCTCCAAACATTCTACACCATTCAACAAATTTCTGCATATCTTGTGACATATCTTCTGCCTTTTTGTTTATTTTAAATTCAAAAGCTAATTTACGAATGTAGTCTTCATCACTTATAAATTTTCCTTTGATTTGATTAAAGAGTTCATCTAAATTACTAGTACGTTCCAATATGCTCTCTTGCTGTTGAACTTCAGCTTTAAATCTTGTTATATCAATTGACCTACGAAGTTTAATATCCTGTAAGGCATCATCATCAAGTTCATCACGATCAATTGTATCGCTATTGAAAAAAGTAATCAATGTCTTGCATGTGGCAATATCTTTATCTTTACAAACATTTCTGAGATAGTACCTCAAAGATGATCTCGTTTTTTCTCTTGGAGCAGCTGGATCTCCAGTGTCAATAAAAACCGCCTGTTCTAGAGATTCGTTATCGTTAATTTCTTCTTCTAAAATAGATTCATCTTCTAAGTTTGGTAACGAAGTAGTTGAATCACTAACATTAATTGATGAGAAAGTATCTGAA
Source organism: Vanderwaltozyma tropicalis (assembly GCA_030555675.1). NCBI lineage: Eukaryota > Fungi > Ascomycota > Saccharomycetes > Saccharomycetales > Saccharomycetaceae > Vanderwaltozyma > Vanderwaltozyma tropicalis. Next base: position 58,068 of record JANIWO010000030.1, read on the forward strand.
ATATTATCTGAAGAAAGTGAATAGCTATCATTTGGAGATAAGCCCTCTGAATTATTTTGAACTCCTTCAGTAAATGAATTTATGTCATTGGCTTTCTGTTTATGAGGTAATTTTGGGAATTTCTTACTTGGAAATTCTGATTTCAATGCATATGCTAGTTCTTGAAAGCTATCGTAACTTTTTTTCAATAATGTTGTTATTGGTTCACCACTTCTATTATCTATAATCTCTACCAGATAATAATGACTTGGCTTTGGTTTAAATGTAAGACCAGTGGGGTCTGCCATTGCTAATTTTGAAAAAAATGCTGATGAAGATGACGATGAAGCTGAAATAGCAGATTTCATCCACTTTGGCGTAGAAGTTACACTGAATGAATATAATTTTGATGATTGAGAAGATGGAGACTTCTCTTTTTTGGACTTAGATCTAGATGAACTTATTTTCTCACTGTACATGACACCAATAACATTTATACTCCAGTTATTAAAAAATATTGGTTCATCAGTTACTAAATAGTCAAGAGTATCTTTTGAAGAAATCCCCAAATTATTTACCCTTGATTTCCTATGAATATTGTGACTTTCTAGTAGCACTTGTTTATCTTTGTCATAGTAACTTGATTCATTAACAGTTTGTAAATGCGAGTTGAACAATAAATATACCAATGCATTAGATTTTCTCGATACTTTCTTTCTCTTGTTGGTTTTTTCCTTATCTACACTATCAGAAAAGTGCAAAGTCATAAAATGCTCATAGAAAGTTTGTAGTTTATAATGCCAAAACTTTGAGTTACCAATGACATCTTTTGAAAATAGAGGAAAGGTCATTACAATTTTTTGCAAAAAATGATTGAGGATTGGATATTCAGTAGTTGAATCAGCTGTAATCACATTCAAATTCTCTGTGGAATTTAAAGATGTCTGACTTGACATATTTTGTTTAAGTCTGGATGTGGATGATAACTTCAATGTGTTTGTAAATACATTATTGGATTTTGATTTTGCTTGGGTTAATTTTGGATCGACTGATGAGAATGGGTAACCAAATTTTCTCAACCCATCAGGTTTGTATAACGATGTTAACTCATGAGCTAATTGTAACTTCAATAGCTCCTTCTTCAAGAAATGCTCTTGTACAGGAGAGAATTCTTTATCCATCGCTGTTAATTCAAAGATGGTTGATGATATGCTATGGTGAAGTAATTCTGTTAGACAATGGGTCAATGCCTATGTGCCAATCAAATACCGTTTGAAATCAATTATAAACCCTTCTATGATTATCACTCCAGTCGTATATGCCAATTGATATGATATCTTGGCCTTAACCTTCTTAATCAATTAGTGAAATAATGGTAAAGTAACTGAAATGAACAAAATTTCAGATCAACCTATTTTTTCAGATATCTTAATAGGAATAAACGATTATAAAATTTAAGTTAACGAGAAAAATATTTGAAAATTTCTAGAGATTCGATTGTAATGTAGATATCTACTACATTAAATAGGTATAGTCAATATAATGTATCAATTTGTTGCTATTAAGTCTGAAATAGTTAAATATGTTAAAAAATGAGCTTTTCAAATTTAGAGGGCGGCTTTAACTTTTGAATTTCAAGTTAATATGGTTTCGTGGTCTAGTCGGTTATGGCATCTGCTTAACACGCAGAACGTCCCCAGTTCGATCCTGGGCGAAATCAAATTTGCTTTTTTTTGCTCATACTAATAATAATTTGTAATACAATAATAGCCATTACAGTAACTAATAAGAACCTTATAATAAGAAAATTAATGGAATTATTATTGGAATATATCTAAACAATTATATAATTAAAAATGAAGTAAAAAAACCAATAAGTAAATAAGAATACAATAAAATTGACTTTAAAAAAAATAAATAAATAGAAACCCCACCTTATTAACAATTAATATGGAAATAACCATATTAATAATGTAAAAATTAATAAACAGTATACAATTGAAGTCATATCAATTGATAGACTTTATTATAACATGAATTCGCCGATACCAATACCAGTTGAAACCATTTGCCAAACACCACTCTTTCTTCTAATGGCACGTCTTAGTAATCTATTTTTTCTCTTTTTATTTGATCTTTTAATAACTTTTCTAGGTATTTCTGAAGATACCATACCAGTATGAGTATCATTATTAATTGATGATGATGCAGATGCAGATGATGCAGATATATTTGATGCAGATGAAGATGTAAGATTTGAAATAGTCTTTAAATTTAAATTATCTTTACTATCTCTATAAGTAAATAATTTAATTTTATTATCTAACATGCCCATTACGGAATCCAATGAACTATTTATATTAGATTGCTTCAAATCTTCAGTGACAAATTCATCAATGGATGAAGAATCTGTGGAAACATTTGAATTTTTACTATCATTATCCTTAACAATTTTTAATAATTCATCACCATTATTAAAAATATTTTCAGTAAATATGATTGCCTCCTCTTTTGTAGTTTTAACTTCTTTCCAAAAATCATTTGTTGTATTTGTATCCACTTGTGAAGATGTATCCAAAGGAGTGTTATTAATTTGAGCGATATTACTATTAACTATGGAAGGTTGACGATGGAACCTTTTTGGATATTGTGTAGAGAAATATACAAGAGACAATAATCCATGATCGTACTCATCCTCATATTCATTATCATTAGTAATAATCATTGGGGAAAACAATAAATCTGCATCTTCATTTGGAGATTTTGGAGTACTTATTTCATCATCATTACCACAAGTGGAAGCATCTGATGAAATTCCAGCATTTTCATGATCTGTATTACTATTATTATTATCAACAGAATCACTAGTCACTGTATTGACATCTGGAGAAGTAGTAACAATTTTTGAAATTGGAATAATATCATTACTAAAGATGATATTATTCATGATTCTAAATGATTTAGAACTCATTATGCTATTTTGAATGACAGTTAGGTAACTTGGCTTGGTGAATTCCTTTCTTTGTACCAAACCTAGTGATTAATATAAAATATTCTCAATATTTAAAGAAGTATATAAATATATATATAACTTCATCATAACAAACAATAAACGTTCATTAATTCCATCCCATATTGAACTCATTCCACAGGGCATCGCAGTAGCCAAACCTTGGTATAACCTTCATCGATGCCCAACTGTATGCAAGATTACTTTTTTTTTTTTTTTTTTTCATCAAGTTCATGCATGGCTGAGAAACCGCGCAGGGCCTGCACATTGCTTTTTCTGACGCCGCCGTCTGCACCGAAAGGCTTGCAAAAAGAAACGAAGCGAGAGGCAAGCAGAGGACCAATGAGAGAGAAGTGTCAGTAGCAACATTTTTTCCGAAAAATGCAGAGGAGAAACTCATGAACTGGAATTGCCATTTGTGCATACTTTGAGATGTGCTTTCTAGTGCTTACACTTTCTCCCTTTAAAGAGGAAGTATATCAATAGTCGTTAAATTTCTAACTTTCATAATAATAAAAAGCACAGCTGTGCGGGTAATAGAGCAGAACAGCGGGCAACGGGCAACGGGCGATAGGGCCCTTATTCCCGCTGTGTCACAGCGCACGGCACCTCTTCGGGTGCTGGACAACCGGACAACCGGACATACGCGGATGCACGGGTGTAGCACGGACTCACACACGTGTATTTCACGTGATGGCCGATTTTCTTTTTTAGCCTTTATAAAAGCCCTAATAGTGTTTTGTTTGCTTGATGTAGCCTCTTTTGGAAAACTTTTCAGTGGAAGCTGCGATGGGCGATGGTGGGAACTTTCAAATGTAATGTTGATGAGATGGTTGGAATTGGTGAAAATTTTTTTTTCAATTAGTATTTAAGTAGTTGGTATTTGAAGAGGTTCATTATTTGAGTTCCATTGTCATGACATTTTATTTAATTTTTTACTTGTTTTGGTTATTTTTTTCTTTTGGTGAGAGACTTGACAATGGTGATACTCTGTATTGACATTGGTATAACCAGTGGGTTATACCAGAGTGAATAAATATTACAATAATAGCTTTAAATGTGATTTATTTCCCACCCTCATTCATATAATAGTATTTATAGTGATTAGAATTTATCCAATACCAATTGTTCCGACTGAATAGTAGGATTACTATATGTTGACAACCTTTTTTTCGTTAAGTTTCAGCCTTGTATGAATTTTTACTATTGAAATGAGAAGTGGAAAAAAAAATCGTAGATTACTATTATTGTTTTGTTATATTCACTTTGGTCATTGATTATTGATATCATTTTGAAATTAGTTATTTAGATGATGACATATTATCGACCGGGCGGACATATTTAGTATCAGTATTCAAAGTAGTTCACATTATTATTTTCCTTTTAGTGTACAAATTTTTTAAAGGGAAGGTAGTGGACAATATTGCTTTGTTATTGAGAATTGATGATTGGTCATAAGATATCTGATTATTTCTTCAAAAACTAATTTTATTATTTTATTTTTATTTTTTGTTAATATTTGAGTTCATCAGTCGATGACAATATTGTAATAACTTTTTTTTTTTCAATTCTTTATTTTGTTCATATGATGATTTTTTCTATATTCACACTGTACTAGATGGTTTAATTACTGTTAATGACTACAAACACCAAAAAACTGATTTAATGACTCTGATTTTTGAACAAATATTGAAATTAAAATTTAATCTTTAAATAATTTATTTACCAAAATGGTAACCAACCTATATACATTTGACTCAAATTTTCATTTGATGTAGATTCTTGAATTAAGGTTTCAACTTGACCAGGTACACTAAGTACTAATCCATCTCTTGAATCAATACCACGAATTTTATTTCTTAATACTTTTAATGCTTTTTGAATCGAATAATCCATGTTTCTATCATACATAATAGTTTCAATAACATTAACTAATGAAACTTCATTCTTTCTCATTAATGACACTGTAACTTCACTAGATTTTTTAAATGTACCTTCTGTACCTGTAATACCTAAAGCATCTGATAAATTTTGTGTTAATCGAAATGGAACAATTTCTGGAACTGGCAATCTTTTACCTTTTTCAAATAAACAATCAAAATCTACATGTAATACTTTACCAGTTTCAACATCTAATAATATATTTTCACAATGTCTATCACCTAACCCTAAAATATAACCAACCATTGCCATTACAGAATATGATCTAGAATATGCATTTCTAGCATTAAACCATTTAATTGGCTCCGGGAATGTTTCTAAGAACCATTGATACAATATTGGAGGAAACTTATCTATTTGATCTTTGTAAAATCCTATTTTCTGATCTGCAGGTATATGTTGCCATTGATCATACAAACTTTTCAAACTGTATTTTAATTTCATACTTTCATATTTTGTAACAAAAATAGATCTTAATGTTACGACATTTGGAACAATTTCAATCAAACCACAATCTTCTCTTAATGATAAAACAGAATATGTGGTGATCCCTAGGTTTCTTTTAGTAGAATCGACATCCTTACCTAACATAAAATCCATAGTGGTTGCAAATTGCATATATTGATTATCTTGTCTAACATCTTCCTTTTTACACATAATACCATAAATATTACCATCTGAACCCACAATATTTAATTTCTTAGGCTTTTTCAATGATGAAAATACTTTGTAGGATGCACCAAATCTAATAATTGTGACTAATGGTCTAAATGGTTGATGCGTTTTCATTGATTCAGAAGATAATGGTGAAATCATTTCTAAATTAATTCTTACAGGAACAACCATTGATGATGGAGCCAAACTCATATTAAAATTAAAATCATTTTCAAGTGATTTGCCTGCCCTTGTTGAAGTAGTTTTAGTTTCTTTCAAACATACATTTGTAAGAGCCATTACCAGATCCAATGAAGGTGTAACAAGATCTTGGTTATTTTGAGAATGGATTCTGTATTTTTCAATAATTTGCTTACCACGATTTACTCTCGATTTTGAAGTAGAATTCATCAATACAGAAATATACCATAATATATGAGATGGATATTCAAAAGCTAAACTTAGCAGAATATGCATGATCAATTGAGCTGATAAAGGATGGGAATGCAGTAATCTCGATAGTAACTGAGTTAACACAGAATACCAAATGTAAGTAGGACTATCCTGTAATGCACTTTCGATATGTTTACAAATATCTTCAGTAGTTTTTTGTAATACATCTTTTCGATTACCAGCTGGTTCTGTCATACACGCAGATGCAATATCTAACCAGAATGTAACAACCTTTGGCAATGTTTCACGGACTTTAATTGTATTTTTCTCAAAAGCTAGTAAGAAATAGGAAATAGATTTGTATTCAAGACGACCGTTTGTAATATACCCTTCTGCTTTTTTCCTTTCTAGTAAACGACTGTAATATAGACCCATTGAATAATATGGTTTCTCCCATTGTGGATCTAAGTAAAGAACATCTTCATACTGTTTAATAATCTGTTCAGATGCCGAATAGTTCGAAAGATCCAACCATTCTGTATACTTTAATAATATAACAGCTTTGTCCCTAAGTTCGACAGTATTATCGTCTTTATATTTTTGATAGATTTCTTTAACTAACTTTAAAGCTCTGTCATTCTCACCTTGCTTCCATAATATTTCAGCAAATTCCAATTCAGCTTGATGTTGATCATATTTCAAACAATTCATCAATGATTCACATGCAAGATCTAACCTTGAATTATTTCTACTTAACTCTGTAATTTTGAAAAAAGTGCGAACTAAATCATTTTTAGTATAATCTTTATTCTTCAATGAGTCGTATGATTTTCTCATAGATAAAAGATAGTGATTAGGAACAAAATCAGCACCAATTCTTTTCATTCTAAAATCCAATATCTCTGTGTTATTTTTATGTAAAAACTCATTATTTTCAGAAGACAGTTGATGAATATCGTACAAACTATGAAGTTTCATTAATAGATTTTGTTTTTTAATTAATGTAGTTTCTTTGGAAGGAGTAGTAAAATGAATACCAATTAGTTTGAAACATTTATTAATATACTTTGTAACTCTAACAGTATCGTTACTATTAATATAAGTCAAAGCTTTCCCAATATTATAATGAAGTAAAAGATCTGGATCACTAACTGTCTGTAGACTTTCAATATTTTCAATCCAAGCTTGGATTTGATTAATATCACCTTCAAGATTTGCAGATTCCATCCCCATACCATACCACCTTGCCATCTCTTTCTCAATCATTGGAAGTTTTGTAGAAAGAAGGGGTGAAAGATTTATTAATACTTTAGAGTACTGTTGATGATCATAATCTAATTTCAACATTTTTGTAGTTGCGTAGGGCTCAGAGGTCAAATTTCCTAAAACCTTAAAACAATCTTGTGCCATTCTCCAACTATCAGAATATTGAAGTTCTTCTATTTTTGAACTTAAATTTTCAGTCGAAAATGTTTTCAACATACCGTCAATAGAATCAATATCACCAATTTCTTCATATGTTCTTTGCAATGACTTTAATAAACTATTTTCACCTAAGTTACTTTCAGGGTCTTGCCTATAGCATTGCTCTAAATATAATGCTGATCTTTCAAATGAACTTGTATCTAATGATCTTTGAGCTAATAAACCTGAAGAAATTGAATCTAAAAAATCATCGGTTCTCTTTAGCATCGACAAATTCTTCTCTTCCTTTATAATATAAGTACCGTTGGTATTATAATAATTTTTCTTGAATTGTGTTATCCATTTTTTACAGTATTCGATAACACTAAAAACAGCTTCATAGCACATTTTTAGTGAATCCATCTGGTAATGATTGAGACCTTCTAATTGAAACTTAAAAATGAATTGAAATTCTTTCATTAGATTATTCATGATTTCAAAATATTTTGTTCCTACCTCTGCTTTGATAATTACATCCATTGAAATATAAGGAAGCAAAAATTTAGAAAGTGAACCATTATCCTCCCTAATTAAAGATGAGAAGACATGCAAAGGATGATTTTCATCAGTACCTGTTTTTAATAAATCAAGTGTCAAACTTTTAATCCAGGAACGATATCCTTCCTTTTGATTATAAGAAGGGTACTTCAGTGGTACATATTCTTTCCAAGACTGTGCCAAATACAATGAAGATAATAAGGGATATAACGTTGTTTTAGAAATAGTATTGAATTTATCCCATAATTTAACTTCATTCGGATATAACTCTGGTTTATTAATATCCCATGAACTTGAACTTAAACCACAGAATTTTAGCGACTCCTGCATAACTAGAGCAACAAATAACTGTTTACTTGGGTTTTCACTCTGCCAAAAAGCAGGAACTAATATGTCATTAAGCATCCAAATTAAAAATTTAATGGTTTGGACGTCATTATTAAGATCGTATACTTTATTATTTGATGGACCAGATTCCCATACGTCACAAACGCTGGTATCTAATACACCAATAATACTTATACATCTAGCACATTTTTCACATAACAATTGATCAGTTGATCTGTATTTGAAAGAAGTCTCTAACAATGCACTTAATAAAACTGTGACGTTGCTGTCTTTATTATTATTTGAGAAGAATAACAATGCTCTCTCTGTTTGCTTTCTTTTCAAAAAAACTTCAATATCATCCAGACTTTGATGAATCACATACTTATTATTACTATCCAAGTTACTTGCAAATATAGGCATCCAATTGGTGTTGCTACGTATCTTGTTAACCATTCTAGCAAACTTCCCATCTCTTGATAATATTTCAAGTTCAACTTTGTGAACTAAAGCTAGAGTAAGATAAGGTTTGATATTTAAAACTAAGTTAGTTTTATCTTTGATTAATGTATCTAAAATTTCAAAAACAACGATTTTTAATTTAGAATTAAATTCTGACCAATTTTGCAAAATGTAAGACATTAAGCCATCAACAACAGTTGATAACTCTTCGTCATTTAATGTAACAACTAATAAGTACCAACATTTTAAGGCACTATATCGTACCTCTTCAATTTCCAGTCCAGTTTGTAAACAAATACTGATTTGAGCTAAGGCTGAAATAATGGCTTTTTTTGAAGCATGTTTAATCAAAAAAGTAATCCCATTAATGACTCTTAATTTTTCATAATACGATGTTCTTCCTTCAACGTCATGAATATCACTAGAAAATACTTGGAATATACCTAAAATATTATCTTGCAGTTTTCTTTGAAATTTTTTCTCTTTTTCAATTGTCCAATCTGATATATTTTTGTACTTAGACCCATGTCGTTTATCTTTTTCAAAATCAGTTACCAGATACCTCAGAGAGCAGATAATCATATTTTCATTATCTGATTCGGTGTCAAAGTTAGGTTCATCGTTTTTATACAATTTCAAAAATTCAGCCAGAGTTTTGTAGTCAGGAAGATATGCACTAATATAAGTTTTGTCAAATGATGGAAGCCTATTGATAAATAAAGTTTCTAGTGTCTCTAATGAAAAAAATCCATGTTTAACCAAAGCTACAGCAAAAATCTGTCTACTATTCTTTTCTAATAGATGTTCTTTTTCTTCCGATATTTTTTCAAGGTCACTATCACACATTATTTTGGCTATTTCACTGAAAACATCTGTCTTATATTGTGTGATAGCATATGGTATAATGTATTTCTGATATATTTCTAATATTGTTTTAGCAGAATAACCTAATAAATCAATTAATCTTTGGAATGATAATTTCTTTTCTACTAAGTTTTTCCCAATTTGTCTTAATAATATTGGTAAGATTGGGGAGAGAAACTGATATGGAGTCTTACCTAAAATTTTAGCCATACTTTTGATTTGAAATTTCATCATATTATGAAGAGTATAATCTGATGAATTAAAAACATCGATTAATTTTAATAAAAGAGTATCAAAAACATCCTCTGATGTTGTTAGCGTTAGTTCTGACCATGCTATAACCAATGTTTCTGTCATGTATACAGTGTTATTTGACTGCAAAAATTGAATCAAAATTGCGGTATGTTGATCATCAGAGTTATGTAAACTTGAAATGTTCCAAAGTGGTATTAATTTCCCACTTAATATACGATGTAGTCTGTTTTTTGAAATAAAGCAATTTTGAACAATTTCAAATATATTATGTTCACCTACTGAATAAATTTTATTTGCCTGAACTTTCAATTCAGGAGGTTGGAAATGAATGAATATTTTTCTTAAACACTGTAAGATCCCTGCAATAGTAGATTCATTAAATTCTGATAGTTTTGGATGTGACAAATAAAACTTTACAAGTAATTTATAAGCATCAGATTGTGTAGTAGAATCTGGTCTTTCAGGGTCAATAGTTTTGAATATATTTTTAGGAGTATTATCATCACAAATTTTGCACATTTCCCATTCCTCTAATTTAGCAGTTCTATTATTTTTTATATGAAGTTCATAACAAGATACCATTCCTAAAACTTGAGTCCATTGAATTATTTTCTTGTAATTATTAGTTGCAAAACATGTTTGTAAAGCTCCTGATATTTCTTTAAATAACAGATTTAAATCATTTGATATTCTAGTTGTAATTCCTGGTTCTAATTTATCTAGCATAGAGAAGAGTATAGTATTTTTTTGAGTATTACAAAAACTTTTAATAATAAGTATCCTTAAATTATCTAATTGTTTAGATGTTTCATCAAAAGGTTCTAAAACAAAAGGAAGTAATAACTCAGGATCATCCTTTGTTGTCCATATTTTAAAATCGTTATTAAATGTCAAGTCAACTGGCAATAATTTACGTCTCGTAATATCAAAAAATACTATTATTAATGCCTTATTTGTAGTTTTATCAAATGGTAAACTTTCCATTAAATTTTCATGAGCTTTCTTTGTATTAATCCATTGACTTAATGGAAAGTTATCAATAAAAATATTCAAAAAATCAGTCTTCGAAGTTTTTGAATTTTCATTTTTTGATATGCATATTGAATAAATTCTTAGTATTGATTTAGCAATAGTTGTATTGGTTTCTTTTATTCCCACAAATCTAGTTATGAACTGGTGTAATATTGTCAATGTAAATTTCAATTGTTCAACTGATCGTACTTCTAAGATAGATTTATCTGAAGTTGAGCGATTAATGAAATATTCTGTGATAACAGAGATAAAACCAAGTAGTACTTTCCCGTAGTTTGTATCAGTGTTTGGAATCTGAGCAGAACCAGTCATATATAAAACAATTCTTAATATTCTTTGGAAACTAAAATCCCACCCATTGATCGATGAAGAAGAATCTAAAAATGTGAATGCATTACCAAATGATTCAATAGGAGATGCAAAAATATATAATAATACTATTATATTTTTCAACCTATTGATAAATGTATCAATTTCCATTTTACCCATTAAAACTTTTGTTAATTCATCTTCATTTTGTTTCATAAGATGTAAAATGTATTCAGATATTTCTAATTTACATTTATTACCATATAATTGACTTGACAATTTGCACCAACCTGCTAATTTCCTTCTAATAAACCAAACTCTATGAATTTTTTCTTGATCATAATTCATTACTGATATCTCTAAAAATTCATCAAAAAGAGATATTATACCTAACCTAGTGTAAGAAGTTGAACCCACATACATTTGTGAACATAGCAAAAATGGTTTACATCGGAGTAACAAATCCAGAGCTTCAATAGATTTGGTAAACACTTGATCATTCTTCATTAAATTGCTTTTACCATTAACATCTTTCAAATTACGTAACAACGTATTCATTATTTTTAAACTTTTTGGATCACCATTGGCAGGATGCATAATCATTGGAGAACCACTATTGGCTTCATTGCCCAGATCAGCGCCTGAACTCACCAGTCTGGAGTCCCTGATAGCATGTATCAGTTCGTCTAAATATCGTATATGCGATTCCATTACAATAAATTCGTACCAATCTCACAGAACCACAACAAGGCAACAGTATAAACACAACTGGCACTCTTCAACTACCACTCAACCTATACTTCTATTGGCGGTTAAATAAACAATTACAAGAACTTACTTATAAAACTAGTTTCAAATGTTGATATTTACTTTTTCAAAATTTTAAAAGCTCTAATAATCATTATATAGATGAGATGAGCTACAAATGGTACACTTCCTAATGGTTGAACCAGTCATCGGGATCCCACCAACAGCTTCTTTATGCTATTAGTTTAACTATCAATTATCGATTGGGTTGGTGGTTATTTCTTTAAAAGACCCTTGCAAGAATAAGTTGATGTGCAATGTTGCATGACAGATGCCAAGCAAATTGCTTGGGCCTTGAGGACAGTAAAACTGGGGTTGGAAAGCACCCACCCGTATCTTAATCTAAATACAATTGTTTATATACTAGTTAGAATGTATTAATATGTGGATCTCAAGTTGAAACACGTCTGAAACAGTTTATATTTGCACCTTAATTATGAAGGTCATCTGTATAATTAATTTTCGTGCATGATTTTGACATATTTGAAAAAACAAAGAACCATATATTGTGTTTATTGACTTGTTTAATATGGGTTGTAAGCAGGTTTGTAGTGTATCTTTAGGTTAGCGAGAGTTGCTATTTGGTTGTCATTGTACAGAAATATATATAAATCGATTTAGATTTAGTGCAAGAGACACTGAAAAGGTTTAAATAGAGAGAATACAGAGGGGTGAAAACGAAAAAAGATGCAAAGTAACGTTTATGTTGGGATAAAACCTGGATATAGTAATTCTAGTACGGGTGGAGCTGAGATTTCCACTGTCCCAATGGAGAATTATGATTACATGCTGCTGCCTATTACGAATTCAAGGTACAGAGATGTGGTTAGACAAGAATTTGAGAATTTTAAGATTTTGAAATCTAAAAATAGTGAATTGATATTAAATATATCAGAACCTCAATTGCAAGATGTCTGTATACCTCCATTTAAAGTTCAGAATAAAAATGAGAATTCATCTTCATATATTGGGTTATTATCTTCATGGTTAGAATTAGATTCTTGTAATGATTTAATCAGAGAATTTAGTTTTAAGGTTTTATTGAATGAATGTAGATATGCAAGATTTGTTGGTATTAATAAATTGATTTTAGCACCACCAAGAGATTTAGCAAATTTACAACAGTATTCTCAAATAATTGCCAAACTTTTAAATAATGAAATATTGACTACTTCTCCATCCATAACATTATCAATTTCTTTACCATTATGTGAAGATAGTGATCCATTAGCTACTTGGGAACTTTGGAATACTGTACGAAAGGTTTGTGATTACAATACTTCTTTAACTATTTCATTAGCTATTCCAAGAATTAGAACTCCATCTCATTTATTACAAAGATGGTTAAGTGAGCCAGTTTCATGTCTTTTAATATCTTCATCAATTTTCTCTACAAATGAGCATGGTTATCCTGTACTACAAAAATTTAATCAAAATTTAATTCACAAATTTCAAAGAGTTAATGGTAATTCACAAGCTAATTCTGGTGAATTATGTGTTATTTTACATGGTATGGAAAAGTATACTGATCATATTAAAGGTGGTGAATTATCATATCTAGATTATATTAATTATCTTTTGAAAAAAGAAGATAAAGCAATTCTTTCTGAAAATGGTGAAACTTCTTCATCAATATTAACAGATAATAGTTGGGTTCCAAAATTAATGCCACCATTAAAACCAAATTCTGAAAATTTAACTAATACTGTCTATTCAGTTTTTGAACATGATACAATTAAATATGATCTTTACCATGATGCTATTGAAGCAGCAATTAAAGACAGAATATCATTCATCAAAAGTCAAAAATTATTTACTGTACTTATTGCTGGCGCAGGTAGAGGCCCATTAGTGGATAGTACATTCCACATTGTCAAATATTTAAATTTATTAAACAATGTCGAGATTATTGCATTAGAAAAAAATCCACAAGCATTTTTATATTTACAAAAACGTAAGTTTGATACATGGGGCAAACATGTTAAATTAATTAAAGAGGATATGAAAACATGGAAAAATTATGAAATCAAAGCTAATATTGTTATTAGTGAATTATTAGGATCATTCGGTTGTAATGAATTATCACCAGAATGTTTGATAAATATTCAAAAAAATCATAGTAAATCTGATACAATTTTCATTCCACAATCATACTCATCATATATTGCACCAGTTTCTGTTCCATTATTACATCAAAAATTAAGAGATATTCCAAACAGTCATGAGAAACCATGGATATTACATAATATTCCATATTGCATATTATCTTCTAAGATTAATGAAGTTTGGTCATTTAAACATTCAATGAATGAAGAAAATATTTCTTTTAACAAAAGCGTATCTACTGAGTTTAAGATTAAACATAAAGGTGAAGTACATGGTTTAATTGGTTTTTTTACAGCCGATCTTTATCGTGGTATCATGTTATCCACAGTTCCTGACCAATCTGTTGTTCGTTTATGTAACAAAAATCCAAATGATTATACAAGTGAAGATACTACTCAAAATTTATTAGATAAAAGTAATAATACATTGAATGGTAATAAAATAGTTACCAAAATTGATCATAGTAAAAATATGAAATCATGGTCACCTATCATTTTCCCCATGAAGGAACGTTGTTATATTACTGATGATACAGAATTATCAGTATTTATGAACAGAATCAATTCTAATGATAGCAATAAAGTTTGGTATGAATGGTCTACAGAAAGTTACGTCTATTTAGTAGTATCTTCACCTAAAAAAAAATCCAAGGCCAACAACAATAAATCTAAGAAGAGTAGAAATGTGACACCAAGTAATATTACTCAAGAAGAAAGTTTAATAAAGACTACATATATTGACCAAGAAGAGAAGGACCATTTTGCATATGATTTAAGTGAAAATGGACAAAATGCATTTGGTAATCACGATGAATCAGGCTGGCAGAGCATTAACGATATACATGGATTAACCAACACCAATGCTCAACATTTCAATTCTCCAATGTTTAATTTAGACACTATTGCAAGACCATCGATCACCATCGATAATGCTGATATAGACAATGAATCTGAACTAGAAATCGAGGAAGAACTTGATGATGAAGTGTCAGAAATCCATCTACGTATCAAGACTGGAGTCACTCAATTACACAATGTCAACGGCCATGCATTCAGCATCCCAATATAAACATCACACCAACATAATCAGTTTATAAACATAAGAAAACATAGAGTATAGTTTTAATAATAATAATAATAATAATAATAATAATAATAATAATAATAATAATAATAATAATAATAATAATAATAATAATAATAATAATAATAATAATAAATAACATTAACATTACGTTGTAATTATCAATTAGAAGGACAACCCACGTGACACACACGTGTTACCCGCCCTCAATATCCCAAAAATGATTTACCGCCGATCAAATGGGTCAATTGGCCTTTCTTAATTTCCCATTGACCCATTTAGTCCTTTCTTTGTGAGTTGTACGGCAGTTTCTCAGTGTTACATAGTAGAAAAAAGGACTATATCGTCATAGAAATTTAGGGAAGTTGCTAAAAATTGGAGATTTCAACCTAAATGGCTGAAATTGAAGTTGGAATATGTTGTTTATTATGGGGAAAGTGTTGATAATTGATTAAAGGATTTTAATTTAAAGTTGATAGAACTTTTGTAGTCAAGTTGGTGAAGTTTAGAGAGTAACTTTTACTTTTTGGGCAAGATTAGTATGGGAAACTCAGTGAGAATTGTAGCGTTTCAGGTACATTCGACTTGCAAAGGGGAATGAATCATGTAACTATGTATGATCAGTAAAACAATTGTTTGAATATTAAAGTTCTGTAGTTTATTGTTATATATAGAGTGATAGATTATATCTTGATTGTAATAACTTTCTATTTTTATTTTTACTCTTGACGTTCTTTAAGATGATTCGATGCTTAAAATAAACCATCTGATAATGTCAATAGGCTGCTGCGGGGTTCATGCGGGTCATGGAATTATGATATCATTTATTAATAACCTATTACGTTAAATCATCGAAATATATATATATATATATATGTAGATGTGTATGTTTGTAAATGAACTTAATTAAGTAAAGTATCGTATACTATATTATCAACTTGTGAATATACTCAAACCCATATTTATACTCAAATAGATTAATATGGAGAACAAGAATGATAATGTTCAAACGAAAATTATATCGAAATCATTAAGTGGACTTGATGACAATCAAACTATTGTAGAATGGTTAAATACAAAAAATTCAAGTGATAGTAGTATCACTTCAAATAATTCTTCTAGTCAACAAAATTTAGAAGTTGATTCAAATACTCAATTATTATATTCTACTCATACTAAAAGAAAGTTACAAAATAGACATGTTCAATTGATTGCTATCTCAGGTGTTATTGGTACAGCATTATTTGTAGCAATTGGTAAAGGTCTTTATCGTGGGGGGCCAGTTAGTTTATTATTAGCTTTCACTGCATGGTGTATACCGATTTTATGCATTACCGTTTCCACAGCAGAAATGGTATGTTTCTTCCCTGTTGCATCACCATTTTTAAGATTAGCTTCTAAATGTTGTGATGAATCATTAGCTGTAATGGCATCTTGGAATTTCTGGATCTTAGAGTGTGTACAAATTCCTTTTGAAATAGTTTCTGTAAATACAATTATACATTACTGGAGGGATGATTATTCTGCTGCTATACCTCTAGTGATTCAAGTCGTATTATATTTAATAATTTCAGTTGCAGCTGTACGTTATTATGGTGAAATGGAATTTTGGTTAGCATCATTTAAAATTATGTTAGCTATTGGACTGTTCCTTTTCACATTTATCACAATGCTAGGTGGTAACCCAGAACATGACAGATACGGTTTTAGATATATGCAAGAGACACCTTTTAAAAAATATTATCCTGATAATAATACTGATGCTGGTTCATCTGTTGGGTATTTTCAAGGGTTTTTAATTTGTTTTATTCAAGCTGCTTTTACTATGGCCGGTGGTGAATATATTTCTATGTTGGCTGGTGAAGTGGAAGTACCAAGAAAAGTACTTCCTTCAGCTTTTAGACAAGTTTTCAACAGATTGACGATTTTATTTTTAGGTAGTTGTCTATGTGTTGGTATTGTTTGTTCTGCTAATGATCCAAGCTTAACATCTGCAATTAATGAAGCAAGACCAGGTGCTGGTGCATCTCCATATGTTATTGCAATGATCAATTTAAAAATAAAAGTCCTACCTGATGTTGTTAATGCAGCATTGGTCACTGCAGCATTTTCTGCAGGTAATGCATACACTTATTGTTCCTCGAGAACACTTTATGGTATGGCGTTAGATGGATATGCACCAAAAATATTTACTAGATGTAATAGGTATGGTGTCCCAATATATTCCGTTTGCATTTCCTTACTATGGGCTTTGATTAGTCTTTTACAATTAAATTCTAATAGTGCAGTGGTGTTTAATTGGTTGATAAACTTAATCACTGCGTCACAATTAATTAATTTTATTTGTCTGTGCATTATTTATCTATTCTTCAGAAGGACTTATTTAGCCCAAAAAGATAACCTACCAGACTTACCTTTTAAATCATGGTGGCAACCATATACTGCCTATATCGGATTGGGATCAACAGTAATAATGGTGATTATTCAAGGTTATACTGTATTTTTCCCAAGTTTATGGAATGTACAAGATTTTTTATTTTGTTATTTAATGGTCTTCATTGATATTGCCATTTATTTGGGCTACAAATTCTTTTGGAAATTTGGAAAAGACCCTTTCAAAAACCCACAGACTGTAGATTTTTCTGAAGAATTAAGAAATATTGAAGAGCATGAAATAAATCATGGATTTAATAAATTTAAATTCTTTACTAATGCATAACATTTGATCTTTATTATCCCTGACCAAATTTGTAACATTTAGCTTATTATGGTCATCATTATTTACATTGTAATTACATATAAATACCAATAAATACTTATAAATAGTTCATTAAATTTTACGTGTAAAATATCCTATTGGTATTGTGATTCTTTCCATTTTGTAACATCAATACCCATACTGGTAAAAAGTGAGCCTTCGTGAATATTGGAACTTTTTTCTTGCTCTTCTTCTTCAAACCAATTTTTGATAATTATTTCCAACTCATTACCAGTATTTTTAATGTAGCATAATAAGCCATTGTTTAGTTTAAGAAGTCTTTCCTCTTTGATATTATCAAGTTTTTTAGAATTGCCTAAACTTGTCAAAAACTCTAACAATTCTAAATATAATTCCCATAACTTACTATCTGGCATCATATGGAGAAAATTACAATACGAATTGATTGTGGACAGTTTATAATTATCTGTATTGCTAGCTGACATATTCGAATTATAACCAAATAAGCTTCCCATTATTTCAAGTCCTCGAATATTTTTCATTTGAGATTCAATTGATGTGTTTATTAATAATTGATCTACACCATTAATTATTAATTGCATTGGTGTAACATTTTCTGCAATTATTTCTGGACTGAACCAACTTGGTATAGAAGTTGTTATTATCATACTTGTTAAGTTCTCTTTTTTCAAAGTAAAGTATGCAAATGATTGGCTTTTAAGTAATTTTGACTTCTGAATTAATTCGAATCCAGTTTTATAAAATGTTTTAATACTTTCATATAGTTTTAAATCTAGTTCATTTAAGTAATCTGTATCCCATATTTTTTCAAACTGTTTATTACAAACAATGACAATTAAAACGTCATTGTAATACCAAAAGAGACAGTTATACTCCTGAGTATTACTATCTTGTTCAAACTTCATATGCAATTTCTTTATCCTATAATTCATAGGCAAAGATTTATCAGCTAAGGGTGATATCAAGAATCCATGACGAACTGTTAAATCACCAGAACTATTTGTAGTGTCTGTTGAATTATTTGAAAATGGCATTTTGGGTATATAATTCATTACCATAGACATACTATTCGATATACCAGTAGTTGCACCAACTTCTTGAACAGTGTCATATGCAAATGAAATCGGTAGCATCATATTATGTAAAATATTTTTCGTTTGATTTGTGAATGTCTGTTGGGTTTCTATCCTACCATTATTATCATTTGTTAACGAAGTATCATCATTATATATTACTGGTTCGTTATCTACATGTACTTCCTTATAATGTGCATTTCCTGAAAGAACATGACTTGATACTTCATCATAAGTTGAATGTAAATGATATATCCAATTTGATATATGTGGTAAACTCTCGAAACCTGATGAAAAATTTCTAACTAGACCATACGTTTTTGAATCTTGTTTATTATACAATGGGTCCAGCTGTTTAGATGGTAAATGGTAAACCAAAATATCTTTGATACCTAAATAATTTTCCGCATCTAATAAAATGTTTTGATTTAAAAGTGATTCCCAAGAAGATAAGGTTGAATTATCAAACTTCAATTCAGCCACTTTATATGCATTCGACCACAAACTATTCAACCCTTTTCTTAATATAGATTCTGGTTTTAATATTATATCTTGCCAAAATAATATGAAATGCTCATTTAAAGCATTTGTTAATTGATTAGAAGACTCATATGAACCGAATTGACCGTATTGCAAAACAAAAAAATTATAACAAAACCATAGATGCGATAAGTATAACTGTTGAGGAATGTGTATATAGTTTTGTTTATTGTTATTATTGATATCGTTATATGATACACATAAAGCAATGAAATATTTGGATTCCACATGAATAATAATAATTTTTTCATCACCTAAATCCACAATTTTTTCATCAGTCGACTCAGTATCAGTTCCATTATCACTACTTAAGGCTTTTGTTAAATTCCAGATACCTTGTATAATACCAATCTTACTCAACTTATCATTTAAAGTAGTTTCACCATTCTCAAAGGAATAATATAATAGCAATTGTTTGTACGTATCTTCCTCACTTGTACTCTTTGTCGGGTCAAAAATGGCAATATATTTCAGCATATTAATAGTATATTGATGATACAATTACCCAGAGTCAATCAAACAGTGTAACTCCTCTTGATCTGCTTGATTTTGCTGAAACCACAAGGTACTATAAATATTTCCAATCTTAGAGAAATGTACCGGTATACTAGCTCCTTTCTTACAAGAAAAACAAGCCAATTGCAAATTTACCCACACTGTATACCAACCCCAACTATTGTAGACACTTGAGCTTGTATTAGTATGCTAATATTTCTTTTAAAATGCCTTTTATGTTACTAACTAAATCAAATTGACACTACTTCTATACCATCATATCCGACGATGCCAAATCGCGATGCTTAATGCTGTCAACAATGAAAAATATTGAAAAAGTTTCATAAAACTGATCTATTATTATAAGAGAGAAGAGCTAGTGATAGTTTCTTTTTCAATTGTGTAGTGCTTGTTGACTTTTATTTAAGCAATTAAGGGAAGTAACGTGCAATTTACCAATTAGTATTATGGCGGACAACTTTCAATTGGAAAATAATGTGGATAAAAAGGGAAACAAAGGCTCGAATGACTTGTTACCAGCAAATAATATTGAAAGCAGTCATGGCGTGTTTATTGCTAATATAAACGGTTCATTATCTCCTAAAAAAATGGGTAATTTATCCAATGGTAATATGGTGCTGGGAAACAGTAGTAGCACTAAAGTTATCGAAAGTTTGCACGAGCAAATTGATACTTTAACTAATACTAATTTACAGTTGACTATGCAATCTCATGGGTTGCTTGATAAGCTAGAAGCTGCTCAATTAAGAGAATCAAAATTACAAGAAAACATCTCATCTTTGAAGCATGAGAATGATAATATGAATTCAATGCTTAATAGAAAGACTAGAAAATTAAAAGATCTTGAGATTGATTTTGACGAGTTGAAGCAAAAATATGAATCAGTGATTGCAGAAAAAAATGAACTAGATACTGTTGTCAAAGATGTTAATAAGCACGGTATTGCTTTAGAAAATAAAATGGCATTGGTGCAAAATCAATATGATACTATGGTAGATTCTCATGAATATTATAAAGAGAAATATACTTTAGAAGTTTCCACACTAAGAAAACAATTAGATGATTTAAAACAGATTCAAAGCGATTTTATTAAACAAAATAACGATCAAAATGAAGAATTAGATGAGAGGGTTAATTCATTCAATGATAAGATTGATGATTTGAAAGAAATTAATAAATCTTTTTATAATTTAATGTCAGACAAATGTGATGATGCAATTAAAGAATTAAATTTACCTGGTTGGGTCGAATTATATAAGGATTCTAAGCATCTTGCCACTGAATACGCTAAAGAAACTAATATTGAACTACCAAGTAATTTCAAAGATATTACAAGAAATAGAACTTTACAATTATTGGAATCCAGAGGGTCAAATTACCACCACAATTCAAATCACCATGACGAACCAATAAGAATGGTAAAACTAAGAACAATATCGCCTAATAGCTCTAATCATAAAAATGAGAATTCTCATGTTAATAAAAGAAGTAGTTTTTATGGTGGTACTAAAAATATTTTTACTCCAAATTCATTATTGCCTGGCACATTACCTGGTGTAAAAAGGTCAACTTCAATTAGGAATACTAACAGTAGAATTCCATCAAACAATTCAGAACAGCCAAATTCACATTCTCCAAGATTATCATCAAATGGATTTATTAATTCAAATAGCAATAATTCCAACAATCAAGGAACTTCAAATAACAATGGCACTAATTCTCGTGTACCATCAAATTCAACTAATTCAAATAATCGTAAGAAGAGAAATAGTATGATGATTCACGGTATTTAATCATAAAATTTGCATATTTTTATTATTATTTATTATCATTCATTTAATTTTAATAATAATAACCCTAAATAATAAGAGTTGATCCCTTCTTATATAGACTCCCACTATCATATACATAGATCTATACATAACCATATAGATAATTAGATACCAAGATTGATAGAATATAATTACATTTAATATACATTTAATATACATTTAATTGCTATACATTTATAACATAATAGTACCTCATCTCAATAATTTTTCACTTTTAAGCCTTAAAATTCACTATGTATGCGATGACTTTCCAAAGGTAATTAGTTAACCATTTAAGAATAATCGATCTTTTGAATATATTGTAGAGCAAGTGGATAGGGCTTACAATTACAGGAGAATAGAAAAGTGTCAGTGATGGTTGATCGTTGTTCTCTATGTAACAATCGGTCACAGACGATGTATTGTGCTCATTGTTTGAGTACATCGCCAAATCTCTTATTGCAATTAAAGATCGATTTAATTGTATTACAAAATGAAAACTCTAGGTTAAAGAGTAAAGTGGAAGATATATTGACTATATCAATGGATAAAAGTAGTGGACATAAGAAAAAAAATGTAGAGGCTGCTATATTGGGGCAACGATTACAAAAACTTGATGTTTTAAAGCAAAAGAAGAGAAACAATAGGATTAAATACAGAATCTCTCAATTATCAGATAGAATTCAAAAAAGAAGAAATCGACTAGAACAACTGAAAGAACAATTAGCTATTAGTACTGTCATTGAAGAAACGCCAATTGTTCATAATGAAGCTAATGAAATTAAGGGAAAACTGGAACAATTTGATAAAGTTATTAAAAAAGCAAAAGATAATGAATATCAATCTTTAATAAGTTGGTTTAACATAAGAAAACGTAATTCTTATTATGCACCATATACTATTTCTTTTCTTCCTGTTATATCATTAAAGAATTTCAATAAATTACCAAGACCCATAGCGATATCATCAATGAATAAAATATCACAGTTTTTTAGACTATATTCTAAGATACTAGCCATAAAAATGGTGTATTCATGTTATGAAGTTTTAGAGACTAAAGATATTACAGAAGATGAGATAACAAAATGGATTTCACACTTGGTTATCACATTAATACAAATCGGAAGATACAAGTTACTGCTACCTAAGCAAGCTATTGATTTAGTCTGGTTACTAGACCAATATGATGTTGATTCACTATTTTATAACGTTGTAACCAATTGTAAAATGGAATGTAAAGTACTTGACTATGATTGGAGTTATGACAGAATTTTACAACTTGTATCCAATGCATTACAAATATCGGTCCAGTTTTCTTCTAATATCACAAGTAAACAAATTCTGAATACACCTGATACGGAGGATGATATGTGGTACATAGTGGGCTAGTATCAGAATTCAAGATGTATGTTTATAAATGCAAACTATCAACTACAATGTCACCCCACAAATATCGATGGCTCATGGGTCGTATAATGAATGATCTTACTTGACTCTCAACGCTGCATCACGTGCCCTTCAAGGAAACTATGATAATCAATTCAATAACAATCATATTATCAGTAGGACAGATCACCACTATATACTCACTTCATCTCATCCAACTCAACTGGTATACTTATATAGTAACATATGTTTAGGACCTGAATAACCGACATCTTTCTCCATATTAAGCTACATCCACATCGATGACTGAAATTCTTTCAAGCTCTTGCCGCATTGAAAAATTATTCAATGAAAAATATCACACGATGATATGAATTTTGGACGTTTCAATGGGTGGTTATAAAGTTCCTATATCTATTGTTAGGTGTATATCAAGGTATTAAAGTTTATCATTCAAATATTAGAATAAACCTTTAAATACAACTTATATTGTTGAGTTAATATGGAGTTGTCGTCGTGGATATCTAGCCCTCGTAGTGAGAGTTCTGAAGTTAGACGGAAAGGTTCTAAAAATGAAGAAGAATTTACAACAACTATTTTAAGCGATAATAAGAATATCGATGATGACTTCCATCCTCATGATTCAATTGTAACAATTACCACTTCCAAGAAGTATTCTGATAGAAATATTTTTGGTAGATTCATTGATTCATTCAAACCACCACTTGATGGTTCTTTCCATACAGGTAACTTGAAAAGATCATTGAAATCAAGACATTTAATTATGATTGCCATTGGTGGTTCTATTGGTACTGGTTTGTTTATTGGTTCTGGTCAAGCACTAGCTACAGGTGGTCCATTGGCTCTTATTATCGGTTGGTCTCTTGCCGGTACTCAAATTGTTGGTACCATTCATGGTTTAGGTGAAATTACCGTTAGATTCCCAGTTGTTGGTGCTTTTGCTAATTATTCAACAAGATTTTTAGATCCAAGTATCAGTTTTGTTATCTCTACTATTTATGTTTTGCAATGGTTCTTCGTTTTACCTTTAGAAATTCTTTCTTCTGCTATTACTGTACAATATTGGAATTCAAGCATTGATCCTGTTGTTTTTGTTGCAATTTTTTATTGTGTTATAGTATCAATCAATTTATTTGGTGCTCGTGGTTTTGGTGAAGCAGAATTTGTATTTTCTACTGTCAAAGTTATCACTATCATTGGTTTCATCATCTTATGTATTATTTTAATATGTGGTGGTGGTCCAGATCATGAATACATTGGTGCAAAATACTGGCATGAACCAGGTTGTTTAGCAAATGGGTTTAGAGGTGTTTTATCTGTCTTAGTTGTCGCTTCTTATTCTTTAGGTGGTACTGAAATGACATGTTTAGCATCAGGTGAAACAGATCCAAAGGAATTGCCAAGTGCTATTAAGCAAGTCTTTTGGAGAATTTTGTTTTTCTTTTTAGTTTCTTTGACTTTAGTTGGTTTCTTAGTTCCATACACAAATGAAAATTTATTAGGTGGTTCATCTGTGGATAATTCACCATTTGTTATTGCTATTAAATTACATAACATTAAAGTTTTACCATCTATTGTCAATGCGGTTATTTTAATTAGCATTATGAGTGTTGGTAACTCCTGTATCTTTGCATCCAGTAGAACTTTATGTTCTATGGCCCATCAACAATTAATTCCAAAATGGTTTGGTTACATTGATCGTGCTGGTAGACCTTTAGCCGGTATCTTCATGAATTCATTATTCGGTTTATTAGCATTTTTAGTTAAATCTAGTTCTGTCTCTGAAGTTTTTGATTGGTTAATGGCTATTGCTGGTCTAGCCACTTGTATTGTTTGGCTAAGTATTAATATTTGTCATGTTAGATTTAGATTAGCAATGAAAGCTCAAGGTAAATCATTGGATGAATTGGAATTCATTAGTGCTGTTGGTATCTGGGGTTCAGTCTACTCTGCTTTTATCAACTGTATAATTTTAATTGCACAATTTTACATTGCCTTATGGCCAATTGGTGGATGGACTGATAGCAGTGATAGAACTAGTAAGTTTTTCCAAAGTTATCTATGTGCTTTGATTTTGATTTTCTTATTCTTATGCCATAAAATCTACTACAAATGGACTACCGGGAAATGGTGGAACTTAATTGCATTAAAAGATATTGATTTAGAAACTGACCGTAAGAATATTGATATCGATATCGTTAAACAAGAAGTTCAAGAGAGAAATCGTTATTTGGCTTCAAAACCATGGTACATCAGACAATTCCATATTTGGTGCTAGAAGAAAGGCCATATGGTTCTGTCACAAACCATTGTATATTACTACATAATTAATGACTACATAATAATAAAAATATTTCTAATAAACCTTCATATTGTATACTTCGATGAGTTCCAATAGGTATTACTCTGCTTATTATTGGCATCCTCGTTATCTACGAGCGCTTGTTCCCTAATTCGAAATTTAGAATAATAAGTTTAGATATATATTTGCCACACATGAGTTAAAAAGTTGATTCAAATACAAGATTCGATAGTTTCCATTGATTAGAGGTTTCGATCGAATATATCCAGTTGAGTTAAACAATGAGTACTGACAAATTTGAATGTATGTAGAGTTTTTTTTTAACAGAATTTTGGAAATCGTTTTAATGATCCAGCTATTTTTCAATCGATATACTAACTAATGTGACGTTTGGTGTGTTTGTCACTCACATCTATTCGTTGGTTTCAATTTAGTCAACATTAAACATGCAGGTAAGACCTACCCTATTTCCATTAGTGATGCTACCACTGTTGCTGAATTGAAAAATGAAGTTGAACAATTGACTATGATTCCAACATCTCGTCAAAAATATATGGTTAAAGGTGGTTTATCCGACGGTAATGCGGCAAACTTATCTTCAGTAATTAAAGCTGGCTCTACTATTATGCTTCTTGGTACTCCTGATGCTGGATTAGTTTCTAAGCCAAAGAAATCTAATAATTTCATTGAAGATTTAGCACCAGATCAACAATTACAAAAATTAGATGAAACGCCAATTGGTTTCCAAAATATGGGTAATACATGTTATTTGAATTCTACATTACAAGCACTCTACAGTGTTAACACTTTAAGGGATATGATTTTACAATATAAGACAGAAAGTACAATTTCTTCAGAAGATGAAATGCATCATAAAATTGTTATTGAATTAAAACGTTGTTTTGAAAATTTGAAAAATAAAAGTTTTAAATCAGTAATGCCTGTTGTTTTATTAAATGTTTTAAGAAAATGTTATCCACAATTTGCTGAACGTGATCCACAAGGTGGATTTTATAAACAACAAGATGCAGAAGAATTATTTACTCAATTATTTCAATCTTTAACAATTGTATTTGGTGATAAATTTTCTGATGATTTCCAAATTCATTTTAAGACAACTATTAAAGATAGTGCAAATGAAAATGATATTGTAATTAAAGAAGATGAAGTTAATTCAAAATTACAATGTCATATTTCTGGTACTACAAACTTTATGAAAAATGGACTAATTGAATCATTACATGAAGAGATTGAAAAAAGATCTGAATTTACTGGTATTAATTCTAAATATATGGTTGATAAACAAATTACAAAACTACCAAAATTTTTAACAATTCAATATGTTAGATTTTTTTGGAAAAGATCAACAAATAAGAAATCAAAAATCTTAAGAAAAGTTCAATTCCCATTCCAATTAGATGTTTCTGATATGTTAACACCAGAATATTCACAAGAAAAGATTAAAATACGTGATGAATTAAGAACTGTCGAAAAGGAGCAATTAGAAGATGAACGTGATTTGAAAAGAAGAAAATTAAATGGTAATTTAATTGAAAATGAAGATGATAATGTTATGACACCAAAGGAGAAAGAAGAAACTGAGTTAGCTTTAGAGAATAGTCATAAAGAACGTTGGTTAGAAGAATATAAGAAACATTTCCCAGAAAATTTAAAACCTGGTGAAAATCCATCATCTGTTTATAATTTAATTGGTGTTATTACACATGTTGGTGCAAATTCAGAATCTGGACATTATCAATCATTTATTAGAGATGAAAAAGACGATAATAAATGGTATAAATTTAACGATGATAAAGTTAGTGAAGTTGAAAAGGAAAAAATTGAATTATTAGCTGGTGGGGGTGAAAGTGACAGTGCCTTAATCTTAATCTATAAAGGTTTGGGTTTATAATAATAAAATATATATAATTTAATAAATTTTTGTTTTTTAAAAAACACAATTCTAAATACAACAAAACCATTTATTTATACATACATGTTAAATAGAAAAATAAATAATTCTAGACTCCATATATACCAATTTAATAACCAACTCTTGCAAATTAATAACCTCTAGGTAGCCAAGTTGGTTTAAGGCGCAAGACTGTAATGTTTCAAAACAAAGTTATCTTGAGATCGGGCGTTCGACTCGCCCCCTGGAGAATTATTTATTTTTTTCGTTGCCAAAATTACCCATACAAAGTAAGCCAACGTGCTTCCCGCTAGCGCCATTGTTGCTAATTTTGGAATTTTACACACAACCACACCTTTTTAACCAACTAGTTGTACCCGTACACCGCGCAGTAACACTCTTACTCTTGTGAGAAACAACCGTAGAACGCCAAAACCACTCACTCATGATCATAATCTAATTTATTGGAAACCCAGCCTCTCTCATTTAACCGCGCAGCTATCTATCAGTTTCCTGATAAGCATTGAGTCTCGATTGATGAAAATTTGATAAACAAGCTATTGATCTTACTAGTTTGACGTTTCGATTGGGAACTTTTGAGGAGTTGGGGTCATTGGTTGAGCCACGTTTGATGGGTTGAATACTTGCTATCTGGGCAGTGAGATGCAACCTTTGTCGGTGAAACTAGTTTGCTTGGTTGCATTGTATTGCATTGGGAAAACTAATCTCTAATGTCATCTGTCAAGGGATTATATATAGAAACGTATTTTTATACTCTTGTTCAAAAGTTAATTGTTGGATACATATGATAAGCATAAATATATATATATTTATACTTATACTTATACTTATTACATAGGCAGTTGATATAACCCGTTTTGAGCAGTTCAAACAATAGTTACAAGAATTTTCCAGAATGGTGAACAACAGTGGTTCTACAATATGGTATAGTGCTGTTTCTATTGCTCATTTCATTTCAATGGCTTTTTTAATCATTGCCTGTATTACTGCTCCTGTAGTGAAACAAATTTATTTGGCAAAATATAATGATTACACTTATGGTATATTTGGTTATTGTGATCTGATAGAAGGTACTTGCACCAGTGCAAGTGCTTCATATAACCCATACTCTTTGGGTTCAAGTTCTGAAAATTGGGCAATGAAGCAAAATGCAAGGAAAAGTTTAGGTAAAATTTTAATTGTTACTCCAATTGCAGCAGGTTTAAATTTTTTGGCATTTTTAATTACTTTATTACCATTATTTTCATTAATTTTCAATTTGAATGCATTTAAATCATCTGCTATTTTATTCATTGTTAATTTGGTTGCTTCAATCATTGGATTCCTTTCATCTGCTTTGATTTGTATTGTCGTTTTCCTTCTATTTTATCCAAATGTGACTTGGTGTTCTTGGTTATTAATTCCGTCTGCTGCATTGTCTTTAATTGCTGTCCCATTAGTATTTTTGGCTCATTCAACTGATAGTTACGGTAATTTCAATGGTGATGATGGAGAAAGTTACGAACAAGAATTGATTAGAGTCATGGATGGTGATGATATGAATAAAAAATTACAATATGAAGATATTAACCCAATTCAAAATTCAAATCCTGGTCCTTTGGTCTTACCAAATTTCCAACAAACTAATAAACCAACAATTTCTGAATCAACTTTTACAAGTGGTTCTGGTTCAACTTTAAATGTAAAGGAGAAGCAAGAATATAATAATTTTGAAGAAAATGGTAATAATGCTGATAAACATATTGCATTTTCTCCAATTAATAACCAAAGATTGGGATCTCGTATTTCTATTCAATCAACTGAAGATAAAGCAACTGGTCAACAAATGCCATACTCTTTATCAATGAGATCCTCTTCTTCGTTCACTGCTGACGGTGATATGAATGATATGGTTAATAACCCAACAAATAATAATGATGATGATGCTAATAGTGAGTCAGGTTTAACTTCTGTTTCTCAAAGAGGTATCAATCCACATTACTATCAATATCAACAACAACAGCAACAACAACCAATGAATACTCAAAGAAATAATATGAATGGTTATCCATCAAATAATAATCAACAATCAATGAACAATAATCAACAACGTTTTAACCCTCAACAATCTTTTGGTATGCAAACACCAAATAGACAAATGTACAATAATAATATGCAAAGACCTATGCAAAGATCTATGCCACAGCAACAGTATGCTCCACAACAGTATGCTCCACAACAATATGCTCCACAACAAAATTATCAACAATTTTCAGCTCCTCCTCCACCAACCATTCGTAATGGTACATCTAATCGTTATAAACCAGCTTATAAAAAGAATATGGGTAGACAAAATGTACTAGGTGCAAGTAATTTTGATAGTCCATATGGATTCAGATAGTTTTCTATATTCTTATAAAAATCTATAAATAACAAGAACAATAATAACACTGGTAATAATGCTAATATTAAGTGTAACTTTTTTAAGACATAAAATATATATTACATCTAATGCATATATTCTAAAGTACATCAATTAATGAATCATCAATTAGTACTTTCGGTATAACTGGTGATCCATTAGTATCTATTTTATCTACATCAACAGAAATTCCTTCATTTCCTTCATTTGGTATTCCATTAATTACATCTGGAGATAAATCCTTTGGAGTATCTGGTAAAGGTTTATCTTCTACAGTTGCAGGTACTTCTACAGTAATAGTTTTATATTTTGTATTACCACCGTGTGGTTTTAGCAAAACGAAAAAGAATAACGCAAGCACACATAATGAAAGAAGTAAAATAATTTTACATTTTTGAGTACGTTTTTGATAATGGGTAGCTTTATTTAATTCCTTATCAGCTGCTTTCAATTCAACAACAGTATTTTCTAAATTATAATCAATTCTATCCACAATTGTACCTTGATCAATTATTAAATTTTGCATTTCTCTAAAGATTGTACTGACTTCTAAGACACCTTTGGCTAAACGTTTAATTTCTTCATCTCTTTCTTGTAAGAAACGTTGCGATGATTCATTCTGCTGTTGCTTTTGTACCGTTTGTCTTGAATAAGCTTCTATCTCACCACTTGTATTATTTTGAACTTCTTCATCTAATAATAACATATCAGTTGTTACATTTTCATTTAAATTAGGTAAAATTGGTTTCATATCATCTTTATTTAAAAATTTCAAATAATTATTTTGAAGAACTCTAAATTTATTACTTTCTATTTGTATTGATTGAGCATATTTTTTTTGTAAATTATCTAATATAATTAATTCATCATGTTTCAATTGTTTATCCCCATAAAATTGCTCTGTGTATATGTGATTCAATTTTTTCATTACATTATAACATCTTTGAAATAATTGTGTTACATCGTAACTCAATTCCTCAATTTCTTTTTCATCGTGACTCTTATCTTCAAACCCAGGTAAGGAGTTCTTCTTATACAATTTTGCTAATTGTTTCATTAATTTTTCAACACTCAATAAATGTTCATCAATATCATGAGTTAAATCCACAAACGAAGGTGGTAAATTGTCAGCTCTATCACTGAATGGATTAGCCTCTAAATCCATCATTGGATCCATCTCATTAGCATTTATACTATCAATATCATCATTATAACTATTAAAATTTACCCCTTTAGAACCAGTAGAAAATTTCACACTATGGGGAAAAGTACGACGATAGGATAAAAACAGGTTAGTTCTATCTCTAAACATGACCAACTCGATAAATGGTACTACTATTACAGTTCTTACCTCTCTTGCACTTGCAGAGACACATACAAAACTGACAGATCTCTACTTTATTCATTGATATTACACCTTTTCAACTACTAATTGAATTCAAATTTCACATTTCAGCCTTTAAGCTGGAATTTTAGTATGGTGAAATTTTCAATGAGGCCTGTTCAATGAGAAGAATTGGTGTTTAAAGGTGATAGGACAGTAGTAATTGGAATGAAACAAAAGCAATTGTTATACGGTATATCATTTGTAATTATTTGTGATTAAATATGTAAGTATTTAGTGAGATTTAGTAGTAAAATATTTAAATTAGTATGTGTATCACGCTGCACGACGTGTTATTAACGCGTAAAGTAAATTAATTAATTTATCAAACACTTAAAGACCAGTTATCTACACTTTACTTGACTTAAAAATGTTGATTGTAGTATTATTTGATACTATTGTTGGTCAATCAGGTAGCGAATATTGTTAATTAGTGTGTTGCATTCTCTTAAGATCGAAATTTCATCAGAAATGGCATCTCCAATAGTTGATTTAGAGAGCAGTCGTGGAGGTACGCCTGCTAGTGATTCAAGTGTTGAAAGTACTGGTAAAAGGGTCTTGAGGAAAAGACAAAGGACTTTTGATGATTTTAAAAATGTCAAGACTGTATACAAACCTTTCAATAGTTCGACACATGCAATCCCTTTGAAAAATAAATCAGAATCAAGCAGTCCCTCTTTGAAAAAGGCTAAAAACAGTACAGAAACAACTGGTAATAAAACTAGTTCTAAAACTAGTTCTAAAACTGGTTCTACTGCAAAAGTACAAAAGAAATTAATTTCTCCAAAGGAAGATATCGTTCATAAATTTGCAAAGTCTTTAAAACCAGATTTCGATGAACAAAATTTAATCAGTTCAAATTGGACACCAAATTCCCCATTAGAATTATCCGATTTTGCATCAAATTATAATGATTCAGAATTTTCTTCCACTTTAAAGAATAAACCTGTTGCATATGCTGGTGATATTTTTAAAATTATGTCATTTATCAATAAATTTTATACAGCTTTCAGTGAAGAATTATTGTCAATTAATTTCCAAGATTTTGAAGTAGGTTTAGATTTATACCCTTCGGATTATTTAGAAGGAAACAATGATCCAAAAGTTTTACATCAAGATAATCATACACCAAAAGAAATCATTGAAGCTCAAGATAAAATGAACTTATTATTTTTAACATTACTAAAATTGTTATTCAACCCTTTGAAAACTGATAACCAACCTCATTTCCATAGACCATATGCATCAATGAATAATCTTAAGTCAAAGGAAGCATATGTGAAATTAGTAAGAACTTTACGTCAAAATGTTAGAAATTGGGGTCTTCCAAAAGAATGGAGAGCTAACCTAGGTTCAAATGCACAAGTTCCACAAACTATTTCTGAAGACTTCCCTTCTTTGGATGGTTCAGATACAGAAAATAATACTTCTTTTATTGAAGAAAAGGAAAAGTCAGAACTAGTATATCCACAAGAAGAACAAGAAGAAATATACTATGAAGAATCGATTCCTGTTTACAAACTTGAATTAGGAAAATTTGGTATATCTGCATTAGAACCAAAAGACAGAATTATTCTTTTGAGTGCAATGGTAGGTTGGTGTACTTCTAATTCATTAAAAATTCGTAATGAAATTCATCGTTTGAGTCATTTCAAAAAAGATCCAAACTTTGGTATATACACACAACATGTTAATAGATTGATGTTGGAAGGTTTTGAATTGACTACTGCACAATTCATAAAATTATGTTCCCTTTTTGAAACAAGATATGATAGAAAAGATAAGAGAAGGAATTCTAAGAGACCTTTAACTGAAGAGAAGAAGGAAGAATTAGATAGAAAATTGTTAATCATCAAGGAAATTAATGAAACATTGAAGGATATACCAAAAGAAGACAAAGAAAAGACCATTGTATCATTATATGATAAATGGATGCAAGTTTTTGAAGGTGATATTATAGACACTCCTTTAAGTAATCCTTATCAAGATGAAGTTTACAGATTAAGATCCCAAGAATTCTTCATTGGTAGAATCCCTTATGTTGGTGATTTCTATATCCCAATGTTAGCAAGTTATTTTAATGCTGAAAATATTGGTTCAACATATAAGGATATTAGGAAACTTCAAAAAATGTTCAAAAAATTTGGACAAGAAAATATGGATAGCACAAGTATCTTAAGACATATGGATCAACTAACATCAACTAAATTTACAGTTTTTTTTTATGACATATATTCTGCTGTTCAAGATACTATGGCTAATGATACCACTGATAAGACATATTGGTATCAAATAGCAGATGACACTGCTTCCCTAAAACAATTTTTGATTAATTTGGATAATCAAATCATTATACTGGAAGCTGACATAAAATCTGGTAAAAAATCAACTGAAAACTATAAATTTGATTTGATGAGAGACAGAATGAAAATATTACAGGATTATTTAACTGGTATATATAATATTCATGAAAAGATTGATAGGATAACAAAAGAATATACTGATGTAGAACTTTCTAGTAGAACATTAAGAAGATCTCAAAGAAGAGATATTAATTATAGAAATGAAATGCATGATAGTGATTCCGAAACCAATCTTGATGATACTAACAAAGGAGAATACTTCGATGGTGAAAACGAAGATAAGGGAGAGTATCTAGAAGATGATTATTCTGATGAATTTGATGAAGAGCTAGAAGTTATATCATCCAATCAAAATAATGAAACTAGAGAACAACGTTTAAGAAGAAGACTAGGCAACAAGTAATAATTGTATTAATAGAAACTAAAGGTTTGAGAGTTGATGACTATAGACAATTTTAAATATTTTCTTATTTATACTAATTGATGATGTGTATATATAAGTTAATTGATCAAATATCACAATTTAATTTTATTTTATTTTTTATTTAAATTTTATTTACTTCTAAAAGTTTTAGTAAACATTGTAATAAAAGCACTTTGTCAATTAACTTTTACATATGCTGTTTAAATAATATTTCTTTTTATGATGAAATCTTATTTATTAATTAATTTATTCGTCGTCATCATGATAGTCGTCGTTATCATTAGTTAATGAGAAGTAATCATCGGCATTATTTGCTTCTTGAAGAGTACCTAGATCACCTGGAGTCATATATACAGTTGAAGCAGATATGCTATTAGATCTCAAGCGAGTGTCACTTGGAGAACCAGGAACACTCAATGATCTTTTAATTTTAAACTTCTTCCCATTATTCATAAATTCCATGTTATCGTCATTAATATCTTCACCATTGGTGAATTGTCTGAAAATATCAGGATAAGCTCTACGAAGAGCCAATTGTCTGGCCTTAATATATTCCAATCCCATTCTTTTCCAATCCAATAGATCTGATAATCTTTCAGTTCTATTTCTTTGATTAATTCTTTGTCTTCTGTTCTTTACAACAAACTCTTCCATATAATCAACTAATTGTTCAACAGATTCATCTGGATTTTTAAAACGACGATCAACGATATAGATACCATAATCTTTTGCTTGATTTGTTTCAATTAAATCTTCCATGTAAGCACCAAAACCAGATAAGTTTGTTGTAATTGATGGAACACCCATAACAGTACATTCAGCTGGTGTGTAACCCCATGGTTCATAATAGGATGGGAAAACACCTAAATGACAACCACGAACAAATTCTTCATAATCTAAGCCTAAAATTGGATTGTTAGCATTTAAAAATTCAGGATGGAAAATAACTTTAACTCTGTCAGATTGATGATTGAATAATTGAACAGATCTAATTTGATTTAAAACTGGATCATTGGCATCATCACACATGTTATGTGTGACAATTGGTGGAGATTGACCATTTTCTCTTCTTAATGCAAGAACACGTCTTTTTAACATGACTCTATCAGATTCCCTGAATAATTCATCTAAGTCAGTTGGTAATTCGGAGGTGAAACCAGAGTGTGGATATTTCATTGCGTGATCAAAAATTCTCTTACCAATTAATTTAGTAACCTCTTCAACAGTATTTTCCAACGATTTAACGACAGCTTGACTCTTTAAAGCTTCTACGGTGAAAGAATTGGTTTTAGCAGGCATGATAATAAATGCAACAACAGTTTTTTTGGAGCCAGAAACTTTTAATCTGTAATTCAATCTAGCTAAGGCTTCGATAAACATATCAGCACCTTTATTTTTGTATTCATATCTACCAGCAATAAAGAAATACAAAGTATTATCCAAATCAAAATCAAAACTACCATGGAAATGACCTCTCACGAATTCGTTGATCTTCTTCTTCTTTAATGCATGTAAATTTTGAAATTCATGCACAGCTTGGAATTTGGTGACGTTTAACCCATTTGGTAAGATACCATCTGGTTTTCTCTTCAGTAAATGTTCAGCTTCTAAAGCAGTAATTTGTGACACAGTAGTGAAGACATCAGCAGTATGAGCAGCAGCACGTTCGATACAATAACGGTGATAAATACCATATTTACCAGCTTCCTGATCAACATCGATGGTTTGTAAGGCATTATAGAAATCTACATTACCGGAAGCACATAAATATCTACCTAATAAGGTAGCATGAGTAGTGAAAATTGTAACGACATCAATTCTTCTCTTTCTACATAATGGCAATGCAACACCAGCCAACCATTCATGGAAATGAGTAATAATGGCATGTGTTTGGTCTTTAACAGTCAATTCACCTAAAAACCAAGCAACGGTGTAACCTAATAAAATAGCATCATTGGTTTCAGTATCATTTTCTGGTGAAGGAATACCAACTAAAGACCAAAGATCACCCTTCCAATCATTTAAATGATGGGAGACAGAACCTAATTCGAATAAAATTACACGAGGAGCACCTTCAATTAACCAACGACCATAGACGAAGTTTACACCTTTTGATCTCATAGATTCCAAAACATATTTAATTGGCAATAAATGAGGAGGGAAAGTTTCTGGATCTTCCCAATCCAATTGATCGACTTCACCTTGATAAGTAGCCCTGTTTAAAGGACCAATTAAATGGTAATTGTCATGGTATTGAGCAACAGTGGTCTGAGCTTTTGATTTTAAAACTGAATAAATACCACCAACTCTATTAGCAACTTCTGTTGCTACTTCAAAAAGTAAATGATCTTGGATATCACGAGTCATAACTAATAAAACGAATTGGAATAGACTATTGGTATATTTCAATTAGTTCAGGTCTCAGATTGATGTGAATAATAATACTAATAATAAAAAGGTATTATTAAGTCTTTTGTTGCAACAGAATCTAGTACTGTCCAAGAACGATCAATTGAATCACAAGATTAGAATAGGCAAATGGAAATGCAAGTACAAGTACCAATTATAATTAGAGTTAGCTAAGAAGCCAATGTTGACATTAACTAATTAATTCTTAAAAGCATTATTTTTGTAATGTCATATTTATACATATCCATAAACTGGTAAATGAAACTTTTATTAAGTCGTCAACATGGTATTCTCAACAAGTTGATAATCATCAGATGTACCCTCATTGCATATGCAGATCAGTGCAATGGAACCCAGCACAGTTAACTTTCAGCCAGATCTCGAAACCAAAAGATTTTCAGTTCCCAAAGGAAACCTTCAAGAACTGTTGGGAAATAGTCATGTAAGCAACCAAGTGAAAGGCTTTGAGGGAGAAGTACACAAGGTGAACACTCTTGACACTACTTGGAGCTTAGTCATATCTCTCTTGATGTTTCAATAGTTGGTCATGAGGTTGCTGAGAGAGAAAAAAAAAAATTTCAGTTGTTGCAAGTTTCTTGGTGATAATTTTTCACTTTTACGAGGTTTGCACTACACAAACATATGCTGATGGCTTACAGAAGAGAGAGTTCAAGGTTTTCAATAGAGGTTGTCGATCTTTAGAGTAGGCAATTGTAGTTTACAATTGGTATTGTTGTGGATTGTTGTGGATTGTTGTGGATTGTGTTTTAGGTTTATTGTACCAATTAATAGTATGAGATTAAATAAAACGTTAATTAAATTATAAAAAAAATAGTACAAAGCACTGTATTATGTATGATTTATGAACTGTCTATTCAAGATCTGTTACCTTGTTGGTAATGATTTATTATTAGTTATTAAAATAGTATCAAAACATAGTAGTATGACAGGAAAGGAATGACGATTGCTTGTATCGAAGAGATACAAGCGTTTTTTATTGATTTGATTGCCTTTAAGAAACTCTTGTGCTCTTTCTTGATGAAAATTGTATGTATCAAGTATTGATTAGTGATGCAGGTACTTGGATGATATAATTTAGATTATTCATTGCTTGCGCAACCAGACACCATTTCACTGTTGGTGAATAATTGACTATCAATCATATTCATGTCGAATTTACTCGTTTTAGGGGAATATATCATGTTTTCAGGTATTATTCCTGTTGTATCTCTTGGAATACTCTCTTTATAGTCTTGATTACTCATTAATGCGCTTGGTGGTATTTCTGAATTGGTTATATTAAGTTCAGAAATATTTTTTTTTGCAGCTTTAAATTGTGTCTCGATAATGATTCTATTAATATTTGTTGTTGGCGTTGCTGAACCCACTATAAAGTTTTCATAGCTTGAATTAATTGGTTTTACTTGTGAATAATCTAAACTAGTATCAAACCAATCTGCTGCATATTCTTCATACGATGATGGACTTGTTTGATTATTATCATTATTTTTGTTGAAGCTAAAATTATTTTTATCAGTATCAATCACTTCATCTTCAATGTATGATTCTTCAGAATTTCTTCTTGCATATCTATAATCATTATTTGGATCAATTACTGATTCTTCAGATATACTTGAAGATGTGTCACTATAAATAATTTTATCCATCATTTTTTCTACACCTTTCTCTAATTTATTACCCAAATTGAAATTTTTGTCCAATTGTTTGAAATCATTATATAATGGTTTGATCTGATCATATAAAACTTTAAGATTTTGTAATAATTCAGAAGATTCATTAATTCTTGAACTAATTAAATCACTTCTTAATTTTCTTATCTTATTATTATTTTTTGCATTTTGCCTTGATTTCTCTCTATTACCTTTTAATAATTCTTTGCATTTCTTCTGCTCCAATGTTTTATAATAATCAAAGAAATATTCAGGTTTATGTTCAATTTCAATTGAATTCTTGTGATAATTTGTAAATTTTGTATTCTCTATTGTATCAGTTCCAATATTTTCAATACATTTTTTATTGTATTTTTGAAGATCTGATTGATAATAATCAACAACTGTAGTCAAAGTAGCTCTATTAATTTTACCAATTGGATAAAACATAATTGTTTCAATTATCAAATTAGAATATTTCTTTTTAACTTGATCAATTCTTGCTTTATAATCGTTGACTAGTTTATCATTTGATTTAATAAAGTGAATACATAATTGAGCATATTCTTTAGTAGTGACACCAATAACATTCTTAAACAATCTATGAAAATGCCATGGAGTAAACCCTATTAAATAAGCCAATTCCCTGAATCCAGGAACAAATCCTTTTTTAACAGATTTTTTGATACCACCATAAGCATCATAACTGTCACTTGCTCTTTTTGGTTTAGTTCTTTCTTCATCTTCTTCATCAGCTAAATCTTCTTCATATTCATCATCATCATCGACAGCTAATTCATCAATTTCTGGAATTTCAATGGTTGCATTACCAAGTAAAATGGCTTTAGTTTCAGATTTTGTTCTTTTATGTAACTTCTTCTTCTTAACTTTTAATTCTGATATTTGCTGTTTAGTGAAACCATTTAGCATGTTTGATCTTGAGTGTTTATTGTTTTTCTCTGAAATTGTTGTGTCTGTCTCTAATTGCAAATATGAATTGATGACAGTATATGATACAAATCCACAAGCATGAATTAATTTAAATAAATTTTCATGATCGATAGCTGTAATAATTCTGTTTTTATATACATTTTTCCTGATATTGTCAGTATCGATATCGTTTTTAAATTGCTCTGGAATTGATGGGTTGATTTCTTGAATTTTATCTGATAAATTAATTGGTAAATAATAATATGTGGAATTGCTATTCTTGGATTCACAGCCAGTAGCCTCTATAATATATGACTTTACAGTCTCGATGTCCTTGAGTGGAACCTCTTTACACAGTTGAGGCCTAAATGAAAGTGCCTCATTAACATATGTCGTTAGCAAAGAATTTAACTCTAAAGCAATTTCTCTAATTTCTTTCAAATATTGATTTGTTGGCAACTTATCAATACTATTATCAATGAAGTGGTTATGTAGCGATTGGAATTTTCCTTTTGGAACTGTCATGGTTATATTTTGTTGCGATTGTTTTTTATCTAGCTATTGTATACTTTTCTTGCTAATATTGAAGTAAAATAGCAAATGTAATTATAATAAATTTTTTTAAAACAAATAGAAAAACTTTTGAATATACTATCAATAATTTAGTGAAACTTTATTATTGATAATATTTACAAAATTAATAATATAGTTATTTTTTAATATAAGATTTGGTACAAAAATTGTTTAGTTGACTTTATTGAACTATGATGACAAAAATATAAAAACAAAAATGAGAAAAAATTGAACTAAAAGTGTTCAGAATTTTTTAAAATACTTCTAATGATTCAACATATTTATATATCTTTCAAGAATAGCCTCTCATACCTTTTAGATTAACTTAGTTGTTTGTAACAATTAACAAAAGTAATGAATAATGAAGTCTGAATTGCTACAACAACTTTCAGAAAAGTAACATTTCGAATTGTTGCTAAGATGGACACCGGTAATAAATTGGGCATACTCCTTGATGCATTCCTCCTTTAATTTAGTTATAATAGAGTATATACTTCTACATTTGCAATAATAATTTACTATTATAGTGTGTTTACAGTAATTAATTAGTGTCGCCTAAGCTTGAAAGCAAAAAAACATAAAATGACACAGCATAAATGTCGGTTTCTATTGTTAAGTTTGCTTTATATTCTTGTAGGCAAATGATAATTTAATTGAACTACAACTAATTCTGTGTGTGGCAAGACTGTTCAAGAGTTAATTCTGTATTTATTTAGCAATATTCATTACCGTTTTTAGAAGAGGATCAAGGATAGAAACCTCAACTTATCGACAACCACTACTAATTGAAGTTCGGTTTATTTTGGTTGATAAATGTTTCTAAATTTAATACAATTTGGAACACTTACAAGGAGTACACTCTCTATGTTATAAATGAGTTTTACTGTCAACGATAAATGTATGGTTATAACGTAAAAGAATATAGAATTTTTCGTCATAGAATGTAAGGAATTTATGGAACTGAGGTACATTTGAACAAGGAGTATTTATGATAAATAAACACAATGTTATAAAAAAAACATCAATAGTAAAGTAAACTTGTATTGTATATTTCAAATACATATACTAACAATTTTACTTTCAATTATCAAAAAACATGCGCAAGCCCGGAATCGAACCGGGGGCCCAACGATGGCAACGTTGGATTTTACCACTAAACCACTTGCGCAATTTTATATATTTGAGTTTAAATTGCTATCAATTAATATTTGTTAGATTACAAATATAAAAATTGTATACAATAAAAGCCCAAGTAAATTTTGTTCCAAAATATTTATTATAAATTTAAAATACTAAATGGTAGATCAGTAATGTTTTTATATTAAATTTAAATACTTATTCTATACGTTACTTTGAACTAATTCCATACTGGGAAATTGCCACCATTAAAATCTTGTAATCCTGTTATACCAAGATTGTCAATTGGTAAGAAATCAGAATTATCTATACCTGTCAAATTAATTTCCGATTGTTCAAAATTTCTAATACCAACAGCTTCACACAAACTTGTGGCGTCAATTAATAAACCGTTATTAAAATTGGTATCTTGCATTAAGAATTCTTCAAATTCAGGTATCAATTGGCTGGTTGATGAAACTTCCGATTTTGGTGAGATTAAACTCAATAAATCATCATTCATACCATTGATAGGTGGAGTGTTATCCATGTTGTTACTCACCATTGCTGATAAATTGGTTAAACTGGCAACAGCATGTAAACCTGGTGTAGTATTTGGAATCATATGTGAAGAAGGAATAGGAGTTATTGAACGAGCAATATCTTCTAGAGGTGGTAAAATATCATTCATACCGTTACCTTGTGCGATAGCGTTACTGGTAGTTGTAAAAATGGCACTTTTCAATGGAGCAGCTTGTTGCATTTCACTTGGTGAAGTTGAAACTAATTCATTAATGCTTAATCCAGAGTCAACAGTGCCATCTGCCAAATTTAGACGACGTCTCTTAGCTGGATCAAATTCTTCCTTAATAGTAGCGTCTCTAACATTACTCTTACTATACGTAATTGGCTTGTAAGATCTTAAAGCAGGTAATTGAACATTACTATTTTGACGTGTCAATTGAGTAGAACCAATTACTTGATCATTCATATTAGTATATGAATTATTGTTGTTATTTGTAGCAAACCCAATTGTATCTTGGTAAACAGGGCATCTTTGTAATTGATCGGCATCAGCACTCATAATAAATTGATTAGTACTTTTAAAATTTTTAGGCATATTATGAATCTTTGGATGTTCCCAACCAGACATCAATAAAGTAGCACTTTTTTCATCATTTTGGCCCTTAGCTAATGAATGATGTAGTAAAGACATGAAAAACTTCAGAGATTTGGAAATCTTGGAAACAAATGAATACTTAAATGATAATTGTTTGCTTAATTTATTGAATAAAGATAATCTGGAATACAGAATATCGGAAATATTTTCATCCATTTCTAAATCGATATGTTTAGTAATATCATCGTTAATTTCTTCAGGATTTTTTCTCTTTCTTGCATTTCTAGCATCACTATATTCTTCATTTTCACTACTGGTACTATAACTGCTAGTACTAGCTGAAATATTGTATTTTCCAGAAATAACTGTATTGTCGCCCATACCACTTAATGGACCACACTTGGCTCTTAATATCAAACAAATCATAAATTGCAAGCCACGATTACCAGCATCTAAACAATGTGGAGTTAACATCACTTCCATGTAGTTAAACATAGAATCAGAAGTATTTGAATTTTTAATACTATTAAAAAAGTAAATACAATTTCTGTAGCCATCCATAGCGTAGTTCAAAGCTTCTTGGGCATATTGCTTTGCAATTATGGTAGTACCTGGATCTTCGGTTGCCATTGGTTCATAATGAGTGAATAAGATATAATTCAATAAGTACAATAAAACACGTAATGTCATATGTTTGGAAAATAACAAAGCTTTCGCTGTGGACTCATGTGGAAGTTCCAATTTTCTTTCATTTTCACCCCCTACCATAGTTGGTGTATGGCGATTAGAATTCTTTTGTTGGTAAATAATTTCTTCCAAACTTGGTAAACCGTAACTTTCATCGACATTTTGATCTATAGTACCTTCAGATGTGAACAATAACCCCTTCTTAACTAACGTTAGAATAACATCATTGATTGACATTTTGTTATGAGTTAAGTCTTTTAATGAAGAAATCAAAGCGTCTAGTGTGGATTTTCTAATATTCTTGGCAACTGAAACATTTAAAATATGATTTAAAACAGAAATAATGACCAAGTCAATTTGAAAGAATAAAGTAAAATTCTTTACAATAATTAATTCTTTAATATCACGAACATAATCAATCTTAGAAGATGCAGGTAGTTTGGTATCACTAATATCTCTAATATTTCTCAATAGTCGTGGAGTACCCAATGACATAGATTGTTGAACATCTAAAGAGATAATATAATACCAAGTTTTTCTCCAAGTATGTTTATATCTTTCAGTAGCAACATTTGGATCAATTGTATTTTTATTAGAGTTTGAAGAGTTACTGTTAGCTGCATTAGTATCGTTATTATCTATTGGTGAATTTCCAGAGTTGGTATTTTGTGCCAATGAGTCTAGTGGGTTATTGTTAGATTGATTTTGATTTGATTGATTATCATAAACGGAGTTTAATTGTGGGAAATTATCAGGATCTCTATGCAACCCACAACTGAAAGCCATTTGTGTGATACTTGATAACAAGACTTGATGAGTTTCACTATCTTGGCCAGCAGTAGAATTGATTGGATCCATATTAGAATATTGAGAAGTAGTAGCTTCTTCAGAACAACATTGCAAATATAATTTGTAAAAAATAGCAAATTGAACAGTAATCAAATTAACGTTACTATTTGAAAAACTTGAAATTTCATCAAACTTAATTAAATATTTTCTAACCAATCTTAATGCTTTAACAGAAGGTTCGTATTTCAATAAGAAATTTTCTTCTTTAACTTTTGTTGAACTCATAGTAGAAGAAGACTGAATACCAAACAATCTAAAATTTGAACCTAAATCAATATTACAAGAATTTGCTGGTAATGATAACCAAGTTAATCTCATAATGATTAATAATATACCCAAATTACAATAATCAGAAATTTTTGAAATTTTTAAACTTGTAATTTTGGATGTGTTGGAAGTAGCAGGAGCACTACTACTTACTACAGGCAAAGATAAAATTCTCATAATATTTTGAGTAAAATTTTGTTCATCTAAAATGGGTACCACTGGATAAATATGTTTGAAAAATTTATGAATAAATAATGAAACTGCCCCACTTGGTGGTAATAATTCACAGATTTTAACACAAAGTTGATCATAAGATAATTCAGAATCATCATCTTGGATATTAATTGTTGATGGCTGAATTGGAGTTTTTGAAACAATTGATGTAGATTTATTTGTAGTACCAGAAATTTGTGGAATTGGAGATGACGGCTTTGGTAACAATTCAGTATTTTCTTGTTTGACAGATTGAAATTTAGTATGATCAATTGGACATTTTTTAGCTACTGGAGATGAAGATGCAGGGGGTAAATATGCAGAATATGAATTTGGTAATTGATTAGATGCGCGATGAGCTACAGGACATTTTCTACCTGTAGCATGTAATGGTAAAGGATGTGGAGCTACTAAAGCTTGATTATTGGAACCATTTATAATATTTTTTTTAAATTTAGTATGATCAACAGGACATTTTTTCTTTAAATTTTTCTTTTGTGTTAATAATTTTTTTTGAGTATACCATTCAGATAATCTTTCTCTCATAATAAAAATTTGTGACCATAATAATTTCAAATATGGATCACCTTTCATAATTGCTAACCAATGAGTAGCACCTAAATGAACAGTACCTTTATTTTTCAAATGTAGCATATCGAATTGTATAGTTAAATCCAA
Source organism: Vanderwaltozyma tropicalis (assembly GCA_030555675.1). Lineage (NCBI taxonomy): Eukaryota > Fungi > Ascomycota > Saccharomycetes > Saccharomycetales > Saccharomycetaceae > Vanderwaltozyma > Vanderwaltozyma tropicalis. The sequence goes on from JANIWO010000030.1 coordinate 102,658, forward strand.
TTCATCACTATCATATTTATTATAAATTGGACTGTTTAAATTTGAATTACCCATTGGTGAAAGATAATTCCCACCATTTTTATTATCATCTAATAAAACGATATGAGAATTACTATGTGCAATAGAAACAGAATCAGGAGTATTATTGTTATTATTGTTATTATTTGGTGGAGAAACGTAACTATTTGATAAATGAACTTTTGATAAAGCATCTTCCAGAGATTTGACTCTATCTCTCAACTGTTTTAGTTCTAAATCTTTGGATAATTCCTTTTCCACTTCTTCAGCCCATGATTGTTCCATGTAATGACATAAATGTTGTACACCAGTTTTAACACATTGATTACAATGAGGATGAGTCTTATCACATTTAACTTTCCTCTTACGGCAAATAGTACAACTTAATGGAATTCTATTACGTTTTCTTTTAACTTTAGTAGCATTATTACTACCATTATTATCTTTATTCATAGTTTCTTGATGGATATGGTCGTTTTGTCTGGGGAGGGGTACTTGATTCCCTGAGTATTGCGTTAGTGTCTTGAATCACTTGCAAATATATCATATATGATATATCTTCTATATATATAGATAGAATCGATGATGAACAGGAGAGAGAGATCGATGATGGATTAATAATATTCAAGCATTCTTTCACAAGAGCCGGTCAGTTCGTACAAGAAACAATGAAACACGAACAGATCCAGTAGAGTCTGGTAGCTCAGATTCCAGCAGAGATGTCCTTGAGATGTCCTTTGGCATGGCTTGGACCAGTAGTTGAACAGTGCTTGAAGATGAAAATTTTTAGTGACATTGAAGTTAAGAAGACCAATAATGCCTTTGATAGAATTGTTCTAAAAGTAAGCAGAGAAATCTCGTGGGGATGCAAGTTCTCCTGACCTGTTTGAGAGTGTTACGAAGGCTAAGGGGTTAGATGCATAGGGAGAATCAAAGGAAGAACAAACATTGTTGTTAAGAAAAAAATGCATTGTCATTGATACCCCAGTGGAAGGTTTCAATATAGCCATATGTGCATATTTATAGTGTTTACACAGTTACAGTACTGCACAAGCACACTTGTGCAGTACTGTCATAGCGTTGAAACACTACTGCGACCATCTCTCTTTTGAGCTCGTTCCAAAATTTTTTTTTCTCTGTGCTCGGAAATTCTCTTTTTTCTTTTTGCGCAAAAACAACACCTCTGCACGCCTTTTCGTTTCTTTTTATCCAAAAAACTGCCCTTTTCGCACCCGAGAGTGTACCTTATACGATCAATTGTCGTTATGTACGTATTAGTGTTCACGTGATATTGTGGCATGTGATCTTCACGTGGTAGTTTTTGAAGTTTTCATTTTGTGACATTTAAAGGTAAATTGAATAAATGATTAAATGAGACATCTTCAATGATTAAGATTCAAACAAGTGTATATTGTTGAATTACCGTTGTAAAACACTCATATAGGTTATATGTAAATGGGTATGTTACAAATATCAGATCAGAGTATTAGGGATTTTTTTTTAAATTGTAAAAAAGAGATTCTTATCGATTATATTAGAGAAATACATTCTGCATTGACTCAATTCTCCAATAATAACAATATTATACCTAATAGAATCGTACAATCGACTCCTATCTCTGATGTATTACATATATATATGCCTGTGATAGATGATACTTATTCAGGTTTAAAAAAATTAACTTATAATTCTAAAACAAATGATGGATTTATTGGTAATATCTATATTGATAATTCATTAAATGGTGAATTAAATGGGATTGTTGATGCAAAGGAAGTCACTGGTATAAGAACTGCAATGGCTAGTTGTATTCCTATTTATAACCAACTATATAGATATATTAACAAATCTGATGGATCATTGAATTTATCAGTTTTTGGTACAGGTTTACAATCTTGGTGGCATATTTTCATAGTAATTAAATTATACTATTCAATGGTTGATAACTTAAATTCAATTAATGTTAATATTTGTTATCGTAATAATAAATTAAATTTAATTGATTTGGAAAAAGCTCTTCATGATTGTCCCTTTACATTACATTTTACCCAATACAATTGGAATGATGATCAATTGTCCAGTGTAATTGGTGAGAGTAATATAATTTTTGGTTGTGTTCCTACAATTTCACCAAATATTTTATACGAGGATTTGGTTAAACGCAATAAAATTGAAAATACTTATATTTCATTAATTGGAAGTTATAAACCAGAGATGCATGAATGTGATAATATTTTAATTGAAACTTTTTTACAAAAAAATGCTAAAATTATTGTGGATTCCAGACAACATACACTATTAGAAGCAGGAGAATTAATTTCATCAAATGTAAAACCAGAGAACTTAATTGAATTAGGTCAATTGAATAAGGAAAATATACCTATTTTGGAAACTTCACAAGATCATAAAAAATCAATTACTTTATGTAAAATTGTGGGATTGGCTATAATGGATGTTGCACTAGCTAAACAATATATACTTGATAACCAATAAATACGCTATATAAAAACACATGCAACATATTGCTTAATCTCATCTCATTTCATCTCATCTCATCTCATCTCATCTCTTGTTGTTTATCAAATTTGAAAAATTAAACCCTTTATAGAAATCAAATTGAAAAATAATGAAATATTTGACCTTCAAAGAGCAAATGGAAACGTTGTTTGCCATTAAAAGAAACAAGTAAACAAACAGATCGAGTACTATGATGGATCTTCCCACAGCTTTAAAAGTTATCGCAGAATTAGAAAATCAGTTAGATGAATTCAGTTCTGCTACAAAGGATTATGAAACTGAAATGGAAACGGTTATAGAAAGTTTGAAAACTGAAATAGGAAGTAAAATAGAAACTATTACATCTTTAGAGATTAAATTAGATGAAGTAGATCATGAAAATATAGTAAATTTAAATAAAATAACTCAATTAGAACAAGAAAATGATACACTTTTAGAGAAAAATGTTTTATTAGAAAATGAAATAATAGATTTGAAGGAATTATTACTACGATCAAATGTGAAAGAATAAATTTGTTTTGTTATTATTATTAAAGAATATGTAAAGCAATTATTAAAATATAATACTTAATATGTATATAAAATCTTCTTACAAGTGTTATAGTTTGTCCTTTTAAATGGTAGATAAACTTTTATTTACAAATAGTTTATAACATGTTGTTTCCACCATAATGCAATATCATAAAAGACTAGTTGGTTCTTTCGTTTTTCATATGCAAGCCATACCAAAATATGATCCAATGTCCAAAACCATGACCATCTAATATGAGTTTTATTTATATTTTCACAGGATTCATCATAAACGGTCTTAGCACAGTATTGAGTCATAATTAAAAAAGTCCTTTCAGGACCTAATGGATTTTGTAAACATTCATCTAAATGTCTTGTTAAATCGTTTGTCTTTAGAATCAATAAAACAATACGAGGAATTCTTGCCAGAATACTCATTAAATTTGTCAAGAATGTACCTGATACAATACCATCAGACATTACTTTGATTTCATGATCATTTCTTTTCTTTGAAATATCATAATGTAAAGCCGTATCGATGCTACGACCTGTAATTGCAGCTGCAAATAATGGAAACTGTTTATCAGTGATATTTGCAAACCTTTTTGCATAAAATTTCATTTTTTCTTGATCTTGGTCTAGCAATGCTAACCAAAATTTAGCGTAATCTCTTCTCATTTGAGTAGTTGGAAATCTGTATAATCCATGGTCATATAAAATAATTTCGAAATTATGTGGGTTTGCTGATCCACCATGTTCAATTGCTCTTATAGCTAAATTACCACCATGTGGATCACAATGGATTCCAACATTTGGTGTAAATATCATGTTATTAAAAATATGTGATAAACATGATGATACTTCTGCTCTTGAAATATTATTATCATCCATATATTTTAAATCATCTAATCTTTTACCAGAGATATACTCCATAATAAGTATTCTTTTATTTGAATCTATAACATCAGGAATTCTAATTGCTGTTCTACGTTTAAAATTGGCAAAATATCTTTGTGTTTCAATTGCATTTCTTGCCTCTTTTGTAAAATCAATCTCTGTATAAATTGATGATTGTAATTCATCACCTAACCATGTCAATGGATACTCTGGGAAAAAAATGTCCAAAAGATTAAATACTGTTTGTGTTAACATTACATCTAAAGGTATAAACTCTTTTAAAGATGGATGTTGACATTTAACAGCTACTTTTTCATTTGAACCTTTCAATATAGCTACATGAACTTGAGCCAACGAAGCTACACCGATTGGTTTTGGGTTAAACTCAGAAAATATATCATCAATACCTTTCTTTAAATCATTTTCAAACATTTTATTAATATCTTCAATAGTTGATTCCGGACATTGATCTTGTAATGGAATCATTGTTTCTGTCCATTCAGGTGGTAATAAATAAGTCATTGCACCGATATGTTGACCTAGTTTAATATATATCCCCCCATTCGTTTGTAATGCATGTAATGTAATGATAGCACATCTCTTATGACATTCACTTAATGATTTATATCTTTCCATATTATCACAATATTCTTTACCTAAAGTTTTCTTATAATCATAAAAGCAACGCATAGTAGCCTGTGCAACAACACCTGTTCTCTTAGCAGTTAACAACATATGCCTACTAAAATCATGCACAGTATCATTTGTATTGTATAGTAATACACTTGTTCCTAAACCTGCACCCAATAATAATTGAGTCTTAGTGAATCTGAAAGGTTTATTCACTATTTGTTCAGAAGTTTTAGAGTTAAAAGTAGCATAATTTCGTAGTAGCAGGGACCTACTTGATCCCTTCCAAAATAAAAAGCTCATATCTATTCTATTTACCCTTTCCTTTCGCTAAATACCCTTTATTAACCCAAATCAAAGATCTTTTAATACTTATTTGTATTTTAATAATCATAAATTTCAAGGATGCCTTTATTCACCGAATTTTAAAGCTTAAAGGTGACAGAAAATATAATATTTTAAACGTATAATACCCAATCAACTACCTTCTAATGCTAACTATTGTGTTCCTGTGTGGACCATTAAATGTACTCCAGAGGTATTGCTTGTTACTTGTATATGGTTCTACCAAAAAATATCTTGGAAATTAGCTTTCCTTTGATGATATTGTGCGATATAAATTTTGTGTCAATGACAGTAATCATTTTAAATAGTTATATATATATAGATAGCTTTAATAGTTATTAAACTATTGTTGTAATAGCACAAGTAACTGTCTGTAATTAAGATAATTGTGTTTTAATTGAACTAAGAGAGTAGTCAACGATGTTTATTGATTATTCTGGGTTGTCAAGATTTCAAGCTATCAATACAGAGTTTATTAAAGGATGTGTTAAGTTGAATCAGTTCCAGGAATTAACTAGTTTTGAAGCTAAATTGCATATGGTTAAATTAAAAATATTAGAAGATGGAAGAGGGGTCATTCTCTCCAACTCTTTGACTGAAATAGAATTGGAACAATTGTTTTATTTATCGATTTGTATTAATCAAATGAAAAAAGTGTTTGAAGTAGTGAAAAGATGTCCAACTGTATATTTAATTGAACCACAATGTTTGTCTTCAATAAAGTTTAAAAATTATTATAATAACTTCCAAGTTGGATTATCTAAGCAAATAAGAGACTTCCGTAAAGAGTATAGAGATCTAAGAATTGAGTTATGTGATTCCGTGAAATCATTAATATTACTATTAAAACCACAATATGAACTTCTCGATTCTTACAATGAATGGCATATTTTACAAAAACTTTTATACTATAAATTTAGTTCCATTGATAAAAAGAAAGTATCAACTACTAATAATATTAAAATTCGTCAGCAATCTATTAATAATGATTTAATAAAGAGTGAGAGTTTTAAGAAAATATTAAAACAGTTCCTCATTTATAAATTTAATATACTGGGATCTAATCGTGAAGAATTTCAAAATATCAAAGAAGATCAATTATTATTAGAAAATATTCCTCATAATATTAATATTTGTTTAAAGAATAGAAATGGTTCTTATTCAGTGATGAACACAACAAGTCAATTACAAAATGAGAAAAAGAAACCTGCTTTTCTAAAAATATTTGATAGCAATTTATCAAAAAGTTTTATTCAACTTAAATTAGATGAAAACAATAAAGAAAATGAAAATATATCTAGTAATCAGATATTTCAATCTACAGAAAGGACAAACTTTGATTTAAATTTCTATACTGAATATGACAGAAATTCAATCAAGAGTGAACTAACTAATAATGAATTATTTTCACCATTGAATACAATTAATTTACAAACAGTTCTTACACAAAATAATGATTATGAAAATAACAAAACTTATAGTTATAATTATAATCAAAATATTCAACCTTTTCAAGAAATTGATTTAAATAAGAACGTTTTCCCTTTACCAAAATCAACAATTTCACCAACTTATGATTTAAAACCTGAAGTAAGAAGAAAATTAACAAATACTAAAAATTTACAAAATTCTTACTACATTAAAGAACAAAGTTCAAAATTGAATAGTACAGAGATTGCAAATAAACTTTCAGAACCAAAGTACATTTCTAATGTTTCTATTCCACCTTTAGAAGAGAAACAAGTAAAATCTTTAGATGATATTACTTTTAGAGAATTTATTGCTTATAAACTAAGTAAAACAAGATTTTATAAAAAGGACTCTCAGAAATTCTTTTATCGTTTAAACAAGAGTCAACCAGAAATCTAGTGTATCAATACATATATATATTAACATAATTAACGGTTTTTAGTATTAATAAAGTTAATGATAATCGGATTCCACCAATTTACTTGATTCTTCACCATTATTTCGGAAATAAATTATTGAAAAATTCACAAAACACAGGTAATAATGTATCATACACCTCTTGATAGATGGAAACAATAATTATCTTACTAATTCCAAGTGACATATACTTTTAATAAGTGCAATAGCTTTACTAATTGACATTTGCAATATGGTAAACTGCGATTTTTGAAAATTTTTGAAAAATTGCAAAATTAAACTCATCTCATCTCATATTTTAAATAGATTTAGTTATATCAATTGTATAATTATATTGTTAATCATCATTATCAGAATAGCTCCTACCAGCAGAGACAGCAAAAATGTTATATTTAATTGGTTTAGGTTTGTCTTATAAGTCAGATATCACTGTTCGTGGTTTAGAAGCCATTAGAAACTGTTCTCGTGTGTATTTGGAACATTATACCAGTATTTTAATGGCTGCTTCCAAAGAAGATCTAGAAGAATATTATGGTAAAGAAGTTATTCTAGCTGACAGAGAATTAGTTGAAACTGGTTCTGAAGAAATTTTACGTGATGCTGAAACTCAAGATGTTGCTTTCTTAGTTGTTGGTGATCCATTTGGTGCTACCACTCATACCGATTTAGTTTTAAGAGCTAAACGTAGTAATATTCCTGTTGAAATTGTACACAATGCCTCAGTTATGAATGCTGTTGGTTCTTGTGGTTTACAATTATACAATTTCGGTCAAACTATTTCTATGGTTTTCTTCACTGATAGTTGGAGACCAGATTCTTGGTATGATAAGATTATGGAAAACAGAAAAATTGGTTTACATACTTTAGTCTTATTAGATATTAAAGTTAAGGAACAAAGTATTGAAAATATGGCTCGTGGTAGATTAATTTATGAACCGCCTCGTTATATGACCATTGCTCAATGTTGTGAACAATTATTAGAAATTGAAGAAACTAGAGGTACTCAAGCTTATACACCAAATACCCCAGTTGTTGCCATTAGTAGATTAGGTTCTGCTACCCAGACTTTCAAGTCTGGTACCATTAAGGAATTGGCTGAATACGATTCTGGTGAACCATTACATTCTTTGGTTATGTTGGGTAGACAATGTCATGAATTAGAATTGGAATACTTGCTAGAATTCTGTGATGACAAAGAAAAGTTCAAACAAGATGTTTTGGCTGATCAAGAATTCTTCAAACCAGCTGCTTGGGTTCCACCTGTTGAAGAAAATGATGATTAAAAAAATATGTCAATAATAAAAAAATTTTCTTCTCTTAAATACATTTAAATCCATTATATAGGTAGATATCTGGAATATAACTGATGTTATACAATTTAATATTAGATTCTTATAGAAATACTATAGTGTTTGTAGTATATTGCACTGTAACCAATTTTTCACGTGATATGCGCTTGTAGTGTTCAATATCAAAATTTGATAAAAGTTACAGATATTTGATTGAATAAGTGAATGTTTCATTAAAATATATATTAGAATTGGGTATATTTGTGTGAACCCCAATTACAATAACGATACCAAGGATTACACAGCATTGATTAAGTTATAATGACACAAATAAAGTACATGTTGTTGGTTTCCAGACAAGGTAAATTGAGATTGCAAAAATGGTATGTTCCATTACCAACCAAGGAAAGAACTAAAATTATTAGAAATGTCACATCTACTGCTCTTTCACGTAAGGCAAAGATGTGCAATATAATTGAATATGGTGATCATAAAGTGGTGTATAGGAGATATGCTAGTTTATATTTCATTTGTGGTATAACTCAAGAAGTAGATAATGAATTATTAACTTTAGAAGTAATTCATAGATTTGTTGAAACAATGGATACATATTTTGGTAATGTTTGTGAGCTAGATATAATCTTTAATTTTGAAAAAGCATATAATATACTAGATGAAATGATCATGTGTGATGGTTCAGTTTCAGAATCTAGTAAAAAGGAAGTGCTGAATGAAGTAATGTTAATGGATACTATGGAACATAATGATCATTTAGATAGGGTATTAGCTTAAACTATTATACAAAATACAATCAGTGTAATATATATCATACATATACAATAATATTAATACATATTAAACAGTTCACGAATATCATTAAATCCACAGCTATAACTTTACTCCAACAATGTTGGACAATACAAAGTTCTTGGAAGTATAAATACTTGAACAAATTATATTAATCTAGGTTATTACAATAATTTAAGAATATCATAGTTCGATGTAGACGTGAATTTATTGTCTGTTCTTCTATGTAAAATAACTAATGTTAAATAAATATATATATATATATATATCTTATGGAAGATAATTCAATAAAGTGAATCGTCATCCCTATTTATATATTTTCAATTCACACAAAATATTCATCATATACAATCTGTCTATTAGACCAACACACTAAGTATCTACTTTGCATGTGCGCTCATTGTTGCTTTGGGAATCTATGTGACCTGTGTTGTTGTTCTAGTTCTCTTTGTATTACAACTAGCAAAGAAGGAAAATGCAATAACATATGAGAATCAGAACAATGACATAGAATAGAGAAACTCATAGGATACAAAAAATTCGTTAAACAAGAATACTACTAACAAATTACTCAACTAACCCAAGAAACAGCGACCAATTGAAACATGAAGAGGGTAAATTATTTGTGCTGTCAGTTAGTAGCTTATCCATGATGAATAATCTATATGAACCGAATCATATAAATAGGAACGATAATTCGTTAACTTGAATTATCTTTCATAAACCTTTTGTATATATTTGATACTAGTTATTTTACATAAAAGAGTAGACAATATATCCTTGTTATACTTCGAATTATCAGCTTTTTACATTCTTACAATCTATCAATATAATTTAAGTTATAAGGTTTAGAAATTTATATTGCCTCATTTTATTACCAAAATTCAGGAACAGAAAAAGGATATGAAAAAGAAAAGATATAATAATTATACAGATATATGTTTACTAGACATATATCTTATTTTTAAAATTTTTCTATTTTATATCCTTGTTCAATGCTCAGACTCTGACACAACAAGAAATATTGGGCATGTGGCGTAGTTGGTAGCGCGCTCCCTTAGCATGGGAGAGGTCTTCGGTTCGACTCCGAACTTGTCCATAATGGTTTCGTGGTCTAGTCGGTTATGGCATCTGCTTAACACGCAGAACGTCCCCAGTTCGATCCTGGGCGAAATCATTTTTTTGAATGTCAATAGAAGTACTTAATATACACTTTTTTTTTGAAATTTATAAATATAGTCCATTGTTCATTATCAATATATGTTTAGTTACATATTATATAAAAATTTAATTTCCTTGATTTTGGAAGAAACAGTTCCATAAGTGTTTTTCTGAGACAGCTTCACCTGTACTTTCGTTCATTTCAAATTCTTGTTCTTCATCAGCGGGTATTTCATCATCTTCATTTAAATGTTCTTCTCTCATTCTTAACTTCTTACGTCCTTCTAAAATGCACTTGTACTTAAATATATTTTCCTCTACAGAATTTCTAATCATGAAATTCCAAACAAATGTAGTACGTGTTTGTCCAATTCTATTATTTCTACTCATAGCTTGCAGTTCATCACTTCGGTTAATTATTGGATCTAATAAGAAAATGTGTCTTGCATTAAGTAAATTTAAACCTGCACCCAATGATTTCACATTTAATAGTAGACATGTAATAGATGAATCATTTTTAAATTTAGAGATTGATTCACCGACTTTAACAACATTTGATAATGATGATAAATGATTAATATTATGAATCGCTAGAACTTTAGAAATAACTTTCAAAAAATTCAAACTTTGTGAATATAACAAAATTTGAGGAGGATCATCATTTTCATTTTCACTTTTCAATTTCAAATATAATATTAATCTTATTACAGTGTCAATTTTGGCACCAAAACTTTCTTTGATGACGATTTTATGAACATCTTCTATATTTGGAAAAACAGCATATTTTTCCTTAAAAATAGAATCAATATTAATAAGTTTTTCGATAGCTTGATCATTAGTAATTCCATTTAGTTTTTCAGCTGAAATATTCTCAATTGTATTTTTATTGTTCTCAATTTTCCCTGTATCGTCTTTAAATTTAAAGTTGTAAACTTCAGTTAAATTTGCATCAACTTTACATAAAGGACATGAATGTTTATTCTTTAACCAACTTTGTATACACTTTGTACAGAAAAAGTGACCACATTTAATAATTGAACCAGAATGAATAGAACTTAAACAAATTGGACAGTTAAATGGTTTATCTTTTTCAATAGATTCTCTTAGCATATCCAAACTATTCAAATATTTTATTCTTGATTCAGCAGAGCTAATAGTTTTCAAGTTCAATTTATATTGTTCATCATTTCTAATAGATCTCAAAATTGAGGCTCTAGCATTACGCTCTAATTGTAATAATGACACTAAAGAATCAGAAATTTTTTGTAAGTGACTGTAATATTCTAATTTGCTATTGTAAATAGTATTGATCTTCTTCAATGATTCTCTGACATACTTATTTTCCTTTTTCATTCTTATAATTTCAGTTTCATAATTTAATAAATATTCTTCGAAGGTACTCGATGTATAATTACTCGATTCAATTGGAATATTTGAACCTTTAACGATTTTTGAATTCTTAATATCATCAAATATAGGTTTCAAAGGAACACCACTAATTAATTTTAATTGTGATAGCAACTCTAAATGGTAATCTGAAAGTTGTTGGTCTGCTAATGATAGTTTTTTTGGTAACTTTATTTCTTCATCAGCTGATAATATTGCATCTCTATTAGATATAATTCTTTCTAAACAATTTAAAATTGCAAATATTTTATCTTGATCATCAATAGAGTTTGAATATTCTTTAGATTTTTCCTCTTTGACCTCTTCACTATCATTATCGTCATATTTTTTAGTAAGTGATCGATAAGAATAATTTAAAAGTTGTGATATCAAATCATTAAATTGTTCTGATTGTCCATTAATGGAGGCAATCAAATAACTTAGATTTTTAAATGATCTTGAAATTGTCATATTAGTGGCATAATCTTCTTTATGGTTAAAATCAATGTATTGTAATTCCTTTGGATGAGTTTTCAATTTGCCCTTAAAATAATTCTTTGTTTCTTCAATTGTTCTATTAACTTTCTGTTCTCTAGTTAAAAGTATTTGTTTTCTAAGGTTTTCTGCATATCCATAATACTCTTGCTCCAAAAGTTGGTTAGCTTCAATAACTGTCATTTCTTCTTCAGAAAAAACGTCAGTATATTTTTTTGGTTCGAATGGTTCCTCCTGTTCAGCTTTTATCATTGACAATTTTGTGTTTTCATCATCAACTTCTTCTAATTTATGAGAACCCATGAAAAAATAACCTGTAGCAATGAAAAAATAACATTGATGAAGTAAATCCATGTAAGATCTTGTTCTTAATTTTAAAAAATTATTTGCAGAATTCTCTACTGTATTCCCTTCATTGTCCTCTTTATCATCTTTGAAAAGACTAACAACTAAAGATATATCAAATGGGTTAGATATTGAACATTTTGCTTTTAAATCTGATAATAAACTATTTTTCAATGAATTTAATAAATCAATAGCCTTTCCTGGATTATTTTGTAATTCCATTTTTGCTTGAGCAGATTTAATTTGTAATTGATAATTTTCTCTATATAGAGAATCTAGTTTTTCAATTGCTTCAATAGTCATTATTTTTAAAATATCATCAATGTTATGAATAATATTATTATTGATTTTGGAATTTTGACTATTTTTATTATGAAATTCTGGAATAACTGCATGGCAACAAAGATATCTTAATTTTGCTAACCATTGATTTAATTGTACTGTTGATATTCTTGGAGGATTTAAACCTTCTGGACCATACCCGGAACTTGCAATAAAAGTATTCCATAAATCTAAATAATTATCCCATTCCACAGGTGCAAAATCTAATGAAATAATATAATTATATTGTTTTGGAATTTTAATTTGTGATTTTACATCATGTTTTGTATGTCTAATACAAATATCAAATTTTATAAATAAATTCATTAAATCATTAATATTAAATTTTATACCATTAATTAAATTATTTTCATTTGAAATATTTGAATTAATTGAATTAATAATTTCTGGTAAATTTTGGAAAGGATGTATTTGTAAATATGATAAAATTGTTTGAAAATCACGAATTAATTGAATTGGTGTACCTGAAACCCCCCAAGTATGAACTCTATGTAATAAACTTGTACATTTAGCAGCATTTGTACTTTCACTATGTAACATTTGAACTTCATCTAATATAATTCTGAAAAATTGCATTAATGACAATGGTGAAGAATAATCATATTTAGGTAAATTATTATTTCTTCTTTTCCTTAAATTTGCATTATATTCTGCATAATGTACTTCCACAGAAATAATATTATATGAAGTTATAATAATATCATATTTTGATAATTTTTCAACAATTTCATTAATTGTATCAGTTTTAAAAAATGATTTTACATGTTGGAAACCTTTATAATAAAAAATTGAAATTGTTGAAGTATGTAATTCAACTTCATTAATCCATTGTTGTAAAATTGCATTTGGACAAATGATTAAAGTTGTCTTTGTCTTTAAAATTTTTTTACCATCCATTGAATTAAATGTTAATTCATTTGAATTATTTAAAATTCTTTTATTTAATAAAATCAATGATAAAATTTCAATGGTTTTACCTAACCCCATTTCTTCAGATAATAAACCCTTTGTACCATGAATATCATTTGATTCAATAAATTGATCATAAATGTTTTTCACTTCATCATAAGAAGCAATATAATTTGTAAATTTATTCCAAAAAAATGGTTTCTCATCATCATCATTATTATTATTATTATTATTATTAAATTGAGGTATTATTTCATAACCAAATGAAATATTTGCATTTAAAAATTCATTTAATTGAATAACTGATATATTTTCAATTTTTGAAATTTTATTTAATTCTTTTAATAACATCCATTGTACAGTTTTCAATTGGAATGGTAATAAAGAAACGTTTAAATTATTTATTTTTTCATTAATATTTGTTGATACTGAATTTAATTTTAATTTTGTATAATTTATTATTTGATTATTGAAAAAATTTTGTATAAAATTTGACTTAATCAATTCATGATGATAATCATTTGTCATTATAGTAGATAATTTTTCAGAAAATAATAAATCTAAAAATGAGTTAATTTCAATATTAAATTTATTAAATGATGATTCTTTGTAAAGTAAATTTAATTCAATGTTAATTTTCCAATATTTCATATCCTTATCAAATTCAATAAATAAATTATTTAAATTAATTGATTTATAATAATTATTAATAATTCTTGTAGATTGGTCAACTATGGCAATTCTTTTCTTTCTCTTACCCTTTGTCTGTTTTATTACATTTCTGGTTTTACTACTACTACTACTATTACTATTACTTTTTTGTAAGCATTTATAATGAGTTATATTTAATATCTCATTAACCTCAGTATTAATACCCACTAGATTACAATTAATCTTAAATATTATATTACCAAAATCATCATTAATTGTTATAAAATGATCTTGTAAATATTGTATTGCAAACCCATTAAATTGTTTAATAAATTGTACATTTAAATCATTACAATTTGTAATTGTCAAATTACATAATTGTAATGATGATTGATTTATTAATTGTTTCTTATCATCTTCTACAGTACCCCATTGATAATCATTCAAATATTCAATATCTTTGTCATTTATATATAAATTAATTTTAGCCGCCATCTATAAAAAGCTTCTTCCCCCACTTCACCCCTTAAATAAAAATAAAAATAAAAATAAAAATATTAAATATAAAATATAAAATATTTGCCACCCAAAATAGTCCCTCTTACACTTTAACTTTAACTTTAATAAGTATTGATTGATTCATTGTATATAATAATAATATTATTAATAATATTTATTTTTTAAAAATTACAATAACAATAATAGTAAAGAAGGGCGGCTATCCGCGTGGGGCGGGTAACGTGCTGTATATCTCACTAATAACATTAAATAGTGATTGATCATCCATCTTATCAGAATCAATTGGATAGACGTTGATATTATGTTTATCAAACTCATTGGGATCGATTATAATCTCACCTTTAGTCAAATAAACTATATCTGTGATGAAACAATTCCAATTGACAGTTATTTCATCGACATCTTTAGAGTCCATCCTAGTTAAATTGTATTCCCTTAAAGTGTTTGTCATTGACTTAACGATAAACTCTACATATCCATAGCTTGTTAACCCAAACGTTTCTCTATCGAATGTGTTGTTAATCAATAACACTTTCCTTATGGATTTCCTACCCGTGGAATGAATTGTCTGCGCAATGTTACCGATATTTAAAATAGGTAAAAGGGAAGTCAACAGCGAACCGATGGAGTAAATCAAGATGTCAGACTCTTTGATCTTACTGATGACTCTTCTATTCCCGACGGGTTTGATCTCTTCTCCGTAGGGGTTAATGTAAAATATTTTCTCTACGGGAGCAGGTAGCATAGTTTCAGTGTCCCCTTGTTTGTGGAAATGAATTTGAGAGGTTCTTAATTCCGGTAAGATATACGTTGGGTTGGCGAAATCTTCTTGTAATTGTTGTTCTTCTTCTTCCCCCAACATAGTAACGAATTTATTTTTTAAAAAAATTTTTTTGTTGTTGTTGATGGTGGTGGTGGTGGCGGTTATTGGAGATGGATGTGATATTTGTGATTGTCCTGTGATTATGTCTCCATTCGTTAACAAGGCAGAAATATGATGGGTATGAATTGTGTCGATACATGGGATGATGTTGATTGTTTGTTGGCAATGGCAATGACCTAATCTCATCATCAATTCGATGGATGAATCTAATGAACCACCAACAAATAATCTTACTGACGTTAAAAATAAGTTACCGATGGATGCCTTGGCAAAATGGAACGCATTCATCGCAGACTTGGATCTCTTGAGAATGTCCGTTTGAACATTGATTAAGAAGGATCTAAGCAGTTCTTTCAATTCCAAGGGGATATCATCCCAAATTAAATGAGTACCCGATATAATTCCCATCCATTCTTGTTTAGCTACAGTCTCTTCTTCAGATAATCTATAAGAATAAAAAAATTTCAAAGTGGGGTCATCGATGACACGAGCTATTCTGGACCTGATGTCCCCAATGGCCGGTCCACCAAACAATCTCAATATTTCATAAGTGGAGCCACCATTATCCGATATTGGTAACACATAACTTAATTCTTTACCAACAGTTAACTTCTGGAAACAACTAGTGATAGAATTAGTAGCAGTACCACCAGAAAACACAACAATATTCATCCCTAATTTAGTTAGCTAGTTTGTTTGTTTGTTTGTTTGTTATCTATCTATCTATCACTCCCCATTAGTCCATCTATAAAATACATGATCTTAGCACACTCTCCACTCCCACTGCCCAGATCTCTCCCCTTATATACTATACCATACTTACTACTTACTGCTAGGACAGCAGTAACATAGTTCCCGTACGCCCCCCCCCCCCCTTTGCGTTTGGTTTCCCCACAATTATTGTGGTTTCAAGTGACATTCCTCCGCCCTGTGGGTAGGGTAATAGCACAGCATATATAAATATATATATATATATATATATTCATCCATTCATCCTAAATTTGAATAACAATAATAATAAAATTGGGGTAAAATTAATTGTTTATGGTGTTTTGTTTGTTTGTTTGTTAATGACTCTGTTAATAACACTACTGATTAATAGAATTATTGAGTTATTTTATTTTTTTGTTGAATGACTTATTTTTTAGGGGAACAGTGAAAGAGATGGGCGGCAAATTTTATAATTAATAATTATATATATATATAAGAAGTGTATGTATGGATCTTGATCTTGTGTGTTTTTTTGTCTCTGGGTTTTTGTGTTTTTTGTGTTAGTGTAATGGAACAGCAACAGCAGCAACAGCAACAGTGATACAATAATGACTGATATTACTCGTATACAAGTTAAAAATCCAATTGTGGAAATGGATGGTGATGAACAAACAAGAATTATTTGGCAATTAATTAAAGATAAATTAATTTTACCATTTATTAATATTGATTTAAAATATTTTGATTTATCAATTGAAAATAGAGACAAGACAAATGATTTAGTGACTACAGAATCTGCAAAGGCAACATTATTATATAATGTTGCCATTAAATGTGCAACAATTACTCCTGATGAAAATAGAGTTATTGAATTTAATTTGAAAAAAATGTGGGAATCACCAAATGGTACAATTAGAAATATTATTGGTGGGACAGTATTTAGAGAACCTATAATTATACCAAATTTACCTAAAATTGTTAAAAATTGGGAAAATCCAATTATTATTGGTAGACATGCTCATGGTGATCAATATAAGGCAACAGATTTTGTTATACCAATGGAATCTAATGGTGGTAAATTAAAATTAATTTATGAATCAAATGATAATAATAATAAACCTATTGAAAAAATTGTTTATGAATTTAATGAATTTGATCAAGGTGGTATTGGTTTAGCAATGTATAATACAATTAATTCAATTAAAGGTTTTGCTAAAAGTTCATTTGAATTTGCATTAAATAAAAAATTACCATTATATTCAACAACAAAGAATACAATTTTGAAAAAATATGATGGCAAATTTAAAGATATTTTTGAAGAAATGTATGAAAATGAATATAAAAAATTATTTGAAAAGGAAAATATTTGGTATGAACATCGTTTAATTGATGATATGGTTGCTCAAATGTTAAAATCAAAAGGTGGATTTATTATTGCAATGAAAAATTATGATGGTGATGTTCAATCAGATATTGTAGCTCAAGGGTTTGGTTCATTAGGTTTAATGACTTCAGTATTAGTATCTGATGATGGTAAAACTTTTGAAAGTGAAGCAGCTCATGGTACTGTAACAAGACATTATAGACAATATCAACAAGGTAAAGAAACTTCAACAAATTCAATTGCTTCGATCTTTGCTTGGACAAAAGGTATTATTCAAAGAGGTAAATTAGATAATACACCAGATGTAATTAAATTTGGTGAATTATTAGAAAAATCTACTATTGATACAGTTACAGATAATATAATGACAAAAGATTTAGCATTAATTTATGGTAAAACTGATAGATCAAGTTATGTTACTACAGAAGAATTTATTGATGCTGTAAGTGAAAGATTACAAAAAAACTTTCTTAGTAACTTTTAATAATAAAAGATTACATAAACTATAATTAATATTAATATTCATTTTTTTTTTTGTTCTAGTATTGTTGTTTTAGTTTTTTTTTGCTCTTATCCACAAAATTATCCCAAATATATATATATATATATATAAACGTAATCATAAACAAACGACAAATGTAAATTAAAACAATTGATAAGACTCAATAGAGTGTGGAAAGATGGATTTCAAAGATGATTTGTGTTTAACATTTTGGTGGATTTATATTTTTGTTCAATCACGTAAAAGTAAAAATAAAAAAAAATCAAACAAATATAAGAATTGGGTATCTAGTATTAGAAGGACAATGACTACATGGGACACAGTATATGCTCATTGATTCATTGATTGATTCTAATAACAAACACTTTGATATTATTATACTATAATTCTTATTATTTTGTGTCATTTATTAAAATTGATATAATAACAGTCACGTGCCAATTTGCATATCACGTGGTGTTTGATGTCACATGATACTCACGTGTTTGTCACGTGAATGTGATTTGAACGTACAACATGATTTTTTTCTATTATTTTTTTGGAAAATTCAAAAAATATCTAAAAAAATGTTTAACATTTAATAAATAAATAATTTAAAATAATTAAATTAATTAAATTTATACTGACATTTTAGTTTGTGTAACGATATAGCCAATAAATTGAACAATTCAAAGATGGATGGGCAGTGGGATTTAGTGGTCTCTTCCTTGCAAGATATTTTTAATGCCAATGAAGTACAATTATTTGATGAAGATTCAAATTTGAAAAGAATAAATTTTGATAATTTATCGGATGATATTTTACAAAGTCATCTTTCAAATTTCCAAGATCATATGGAAAATGTTAATAGAGCCTCAAGATTATTACAAAATGTTAGAGAAAATTTAGAATCTGTAATTCAATATGTTGATAGTTTAGAAAATTCTAAAAATTTACAAAAAATTAATGACAATAATAATAATGACAATAATAATAATAGTAATAATAGTAATAATAGTAATAATAACATTAATAATATTGATAATAATAATGATATTATAATGAAGGATAATGATGAAAATAAAAATTCATTAATTGATAGCCCAATTGGGAAATCTTATTGGATTAGTCAATTTAATGTCATTCATGATATTTATGTTGGTTCAAACGTTGCATATAAACCAAAGAAAAGTATAGATGGCGAATGGTTCCATTGTGAAGTATTAAAAGTATCCGCTGACGGTACTAAATATGAAGTTAAAGATCCAGAACCTGATGAATTCGGTAATACTGGTAAAGTATTTAAATGTTCTTGGAAAGATATCATTTTAATTCCTCCTCAATCCTCAACAAGATCGCAAATGCTAAACTATGCAGCTAATACAAAAGTATTAGCAAGATATCCAGAAACAACTACATTTTATCCAGCTGTCGTTATGGGTAATAAAAGAGATGGTACTTGTAGATTAAAGTTTGACGGTGAAGAAGAAGTCGATAAAGAAACTGAAGTACCAAGAAGATTTGTTTTACCATTACCAAATGTTTCTGCAAAACCTGCACGTAAATAATCAACATGCTCAATATAGATTTTGAGATTCAGTTGTTGTATTTTTTTTTTTCACTCATCTCATTTGCATCCCTTTCAACTCGTTAAGAGCTCACAGATGTATAACATTGCATTCTTATATACACCTTCATGTATATATATATACCTATATACTCAATTGTAATTATACTACTATATAACTTCACATCTCATCGATAAATTTAGAATTATGCCAACTTTTTTTTCAAGGCAATTAAAACATGAAAAAATTGAAATGTTGATTAATATGTAAGGAACAACCTTATTATTTAATTAAGCATGTTAATTAGATCGTTAAAGTAAATAGAGTGATAATCAAATTATAAATAAAACAAATTAATCATATGTGGTCTATATTTCATGTTAAATTACTATTTTGGGTCCTTCTTTTAAGTGGATTAGGTTATACTTATTATAAAAATAAAAGTAAGATTGGTATGTTAAAAAAATATTATGTTTTAAATTAATTTTAGTTAATTTTAATGAATTGTTAATACTAACTGACATTGGTTGATAGATTATAATATACGAGAAATTAGGGCAAGAATAAATCGTTTCTTTGGGGGCCATATTAGTCTAAATAGCTCTTTTGAAGATGATTTAGAGTCAGGGTTTACTTCAAGAAATTTCGATATTCGTTCTCAAAATTCATCAGATGATAGATCAGGTTTAGATGATGAATCTAAGGAAGAAATAAAAATTATAATGGAAACAGAACATTTAAGCTTTGATAAAGCTAGATTGTTATATACTGAAAGAAAATTTGGTCAAAATGGTATTGCTCCAGATGGTACACCAATGGATCCAAAAGCTGTTACTTTTGGCAAATAACGATAAAAGGAAAATTAAATAATAAGTGTTCATTTAAACTTATATATAAATATAAACATATATATAGCTTTTATTAATGAAATTCTAAACGTTCAGGTTTACTTTCATTTTTACTGTCATTGGTATCGGTATTATTTTCTGTTGTATTGATTATATTAGCCAAGTAAGAATATGATAATTCTCTAGATAATATACCACTTTCAGATTTTTTCAAAGCTGTAAGTTGTCCCCTATCATTAAATTGTTGTTCTCTTCTTTTGATGGCAGATTCAGAAAGTTTACTGATATCATAAAGATCAATTTTATTTGGAGATACCCAAATAACATCATCTTCATCATTAGCTTTATTATTCAAATTATTAGTTTTGAATGATGAACTACCTGTTAATGTTTTTGGTAACCTATAAATTATTGGACCGTTGTTTGAAAATGGGTGAAGTGGTAACTTATCTTTTAACATGGAACTTAATTTATCATCATTTTCTAAAAAACTTGATTGGTCAATATCATCAGTAGTTTCATCAAATGACATACGGAAAGAGCTAAAATCAAATTCATCAAGTAACTCTGGAGTCAAATCTTGAACTTCTTTTGCGGTTTCCAAATCAGCATTTTTGGTATTTACTCCAAAAGTATCAGAAAATTCACTTGTTGGTGTTACAAACTCAGCTTCATCATTATTTACTTCTGTGTTTATATTAGTTAATGGTGAAAGTTTATGTAAATTTTCTTCTTCATTTGGAGGTAGTAATGGAGCAGTCGCTTGTAATTGTTTAGCATGTTCATTCTCAGGTTCAATATTTTCAAATTGTTTATTAATTATTTTTGGTGGTGATGACTTAACTACTTTAAATCCTCCACTTTTTAGTTTAACTTGCTTTACAGGAATTTTATCAGCTTTTAAAACATCATTAACAATATCTTCAATATCTTCTAAAAAGTCAGCAGTCGTATTACCAACGTCATATTGCTCAGTTAAAAGTGGAGAAGGTTTAATGTTGATAGAAGAAAGAGAACTATCTAATTTTAATTCACTCTCATTAATTTCAGGAACAGAACCCAACTTACTTTCAATTTTATCATTACTCTTAGAAGTATCATCTATTTTCAAATTGGAACTAATTACTCTCTTTCCACTTAGTAGTGTTTGATTATGAATTGGCTTCCAATTATATTGAGCATCAAGTTCATCAAAGACAAGACGGGTCATATCAAATAATTCTTTATATGAAGCAGATCTACTAAAATCGATATTCTTTCTATTAATTTGAGGAATAATTGGAAATATAGATTTCTTTGACGTACTTTGACTGTAGTTTGTTAATCTGGATGAAGCTGCGCTATGGTTAGAAATTTTTCTCTCAGAAGCTTTGGATATCTTAGGTAGTTGTAATTCGCTTTTAATTGAAGTAGATACTTCTACTTTCTTTGATTCAGTGGTTTGCAATTCAGTATCTGGTAATTCAGGTAATGGTTTATTGGTACTTTCAGTAGGAATTACTGCATCACTAGTAATTAATTCTTCTTGTTCTACACTAGGTTCATTGTTTTCTGGATTAGCAATATTAGTTTCTATTTCTACCAATTCTTGCTCATCTCTAATTTCATAGTTTCCAAATGGATCATCATCAAATGTTTGATCAGCTAAGCTACCTTTTACAGGAGAGGTTTTATCATTAAACTCTTCTTTCTTGCTCTTATCGAAAGCAATACTTATATCTTCTTTTCTATCTTCTAATTTTTCTTCAGGAGGAAAATCAATAACAATATTGGTCGAAGAGTATTCAGAGTTGCGAACCACAGATGATACCCTTTGAGTTTCCGAGTCTACAACAGTGGCACTAGCAATTGTTTTCTTGGTAACAGATGTTGATCTACTATTCGATATTATGTCCTTCTTAACACTTTTATTTGGTGTTTCCTTTAACTTGGAAGACTTTGTCAACTTAGATGAATCTTTAGCAGTAATACTCTCAGAAATAGGTTTTTTCGCATTAACTTTATTAGTTTTCTTTTGTATTTTGGTTTGATCTTTGTTCTTCTTATGGTCACTTCCAAACATTCCCTTGAATACATTTATAATACTTTTCCTTTTTTCTTTTGATTGCTGGACTTGTTTTGGTTCCCTTTCAACCACTGTTTTTGGTGACTTCTTTGGTTTAGTTTCAGGAATTGTTTTAAGATTTTCTACTTTTTTAGAATCTTTTCTCTTGATTGTACTATCTTTTAAGTCACTCTTATAACTTCTAAATGTAGTTATGGTACCATAAGATCTTAATTTTTGATGACCTTTGACAAAAGAATCATTTTTTGAAACTTGTGAAGCCTTAGAGATTTTTCTATTATTGGTACTATCACTTTCAGAAATATTAATATCATAGTTTTTGATCTGTTCAACAATATTTTTATTAATTTTCAATAAAGAGTTAAAAAATGGAGAATGCAATGAAGAAAAACAAATTGGGATTTCAAATGACAGTTGATTCAATAATTCCTTTATCAGATCTTCAGATGGAATTTCTTTTTTATATTCTCTTTTATCACTAGTTATTACTTCTAATTTCACTGTCTCATTATTATTGTCATCATCATCAGTAATTGTGGCAAAAACAGCCATATGTAGCTTATGAGTATCCAACAATTCTTTGGAAGGAAGTATATTTAAAAATAATGCATATCTTGATTTCAATTTTTCTTCTTTGTATGACTCTATTTCGTGGGCAGTAGAATAAAGATTAAAGCCATAATTTGAAGATCTAAATAAATGAAATGCAGTATCCTTTTCTAATATAGTTGCCTTGGTAATTAAATCAGCAATGACTGTAACAGAGGAAGAGTTAGAAGTTAATTTACATGATAAAGAGAATGGAGAATTGCTATCAAATGAATCAAACTTTATAGTATCATTATTAAATGTAGAAACAAATATTTGATCAATGTAGCAGTAGTTTCTTACTTTTAATGTAGGAATCTTTGGTGGAAGAGGAACTTCGTTAATTAACGAGTTCATTAAAATATCAGAAAGTAAAGGCTTTTTAGAATCAGGAGTTCCATAATATTTATCTGAATTTATTATATCCAAAATCACAATATAATCACTAAAAATTACCAGTAAACTTCTGTCATTGGTTTTATCAGAGATTATTATATCGAATACACCGACTACTCTTCTTTTCAACCATTTATATTGTAATTCTACAGGCCATGCCTTTGCCAATTCAGTTAAAATCTTACCAGATGGAGTAAAAACTCTAGTACTGTAAGAACTTATTGGTTCTTTTAAAGTACCGAAAGTGTGAATAATATCAATTATATTGTTATAATATTTTTTAGCTTCCTTTTTTTCTTCAGGAATCCAAGTGTTAGATTTCCATAATCTATCAATGATTAATTTTAATTTCATTAATTTTTCTTGTGGACCTTTAACAATAGTTTCAATTTTCATTTCAGTGTATATCTCTGGTGATGGGATATCTTTACCAAAAGTTTTCAAAAAAAGTTTAATATCTTTACTATAATTTTTTGTAGCAGCTTCATGTCTTGTATAAGCTTTGTAAAAATATGGAATTGTCATACTACAAGCTTTTAAAACTTCTAAAGAACCATAAGGAGTAGCAGATTTTAATGAATCTAAAAATATACAATTAATTCTTGTAACTTCATCAATAGTAGGTGGGAAAAGTCTATTCAATTTTATTGTTGATAAATTTTTAATTCTTTCATTTAATACATCTACTCTTAAAGTAATTAAGAATTTTTGAAGAAAATCCACTAAATTTAGGGCAAAATTTGTTTGAAATTGCATTAATTCGTTACAAACAGCTTTTGCTACATCAGAATCATTTTCTGTCGTCTTTTCTACTTCAGGTGGCCTATATGTGTATTCAGTTTGTTCTGGAGAATATTCATTTAGTGGATTAAATAGTTGTTCTAATTGTTCACCCAAATGATATACAAGTTTATTATTTAAATTTATTTTATCATCATCATTAACATAAACAACATCTAATAATGTAGAATTTACAGATCTTTTTTGTAATAAACCTGAAGATAATATAAATTTCCCAATTTTTTCTAAATCAATATCATCAATAAAAGTTTTTTCACATCTACTTGCCAATTCACCAGCATGTATTTGATCATAATCATATTTTAAAATTGTAGATTTTATTCTATTTACTTGTTCCTTTGATAATTGTGAATATTTTTGTAATAATGAAACAGCTAAGCATTGCTTATTTTCTAGAGTTTTATCCTTTGGATCTAAATTATCAATTGCTGCATAATATTGAGAACTTTTTGAAATATCTAAAGATTCAAAAAAAGTGACACCCAATTTATCAACAATCAACGCAGATTTCTTATTTGTTTTAGAGTTCAACTGTAAACAAATTAAAAATGAACCCCATAGAATTTCATCAGAACCTACATATAATTCAGAATCTTTAAAAAATTCATTAATCCATTCTTTAGTACTTTTCCCATATTGAAATCTTGGATCTTTCAAATGTGTCTGCAAAAGATTATTGAAAAGAATTATTTTAAATTGTCTGTGTGCCTCATTGACGTTACCTTCGATAACTTTCTCACTGGTTTTGGAACCACTACCAGCAGCACTATCGCCGTACTGCGAATATAAAGACGAATCGTCCCCCGTTTTCATTTAAATTAAATTATTATTATCTAATTGGATAACTGGCTATGAATAACTTTAATCTTGCCCACAAATGAACAACTGAGCTACAAATGATCCTCATGACACTTCCCAATAAACTAATCTTTAAATACATTTCAGTTCAAAGTTTCATTTGCATTATTTCATGCAGTTTCATTTGTTTACACAATTACCGAATAAGGTAATCCCTAATTGAAAAAAATGAAAAATTAATGAAAAATAAATTGTTTAATGCTTGAGACACGTTAAATATTACAATTAAACACGTTAAAATGGGTTAATTAAAGTAGATAGCCAGTGGTACACAAGGTGAAGTAGGGGTATATCTGGAGGTATACAGGTGCAGTGTGGTGATGTCTATTAATTTACATTCTAAATTGAAGTTTGAAACTTCTTATAAATTGATTCAATTGACACCAGAATTGTTAGACACGTTAAATGATGTCAAGAAAAGGTCACAATTAAAGTTTAAATCATTGGATACTGATAAGGCGGATGTTGTTCTTTGCTCTGAAGACCAAACGTGGGTGGTCAAACAGAAAAACCATTCCAATACAGTTATATTGATGCATGAATTTGTACCTGAAGAAATGCCAAATACTGATAAAATGCCATTATTTGGTGCTCCATTACCTGTAAATGATTTATTAGGTTTCTCAAGTACAAATTTCGAATATGAAGTTAAACCAACAAAGGGGTTGATTAATGTCGATTTAGTACCGATTTATAATGGTGAAGAGGTTTTCCCCAAAGATATTTCCAAAATTAAAATTAAAACAAAGGAGGAATTATTCGATAATTCACCATGTTCAATTAATGAATTTAAATTACTTTGGGCTTCATTAAATGGTTGTACTATCAATGGGTACGTTTGCATATTGTCATCGGAGTTTTTATCAAAAGCTTTACATATAACATTAATGAGTATAATGGCAGAATCATTAAATTTAGAAAAATTAACTATTGATGAAGTTTATTCTGCTGTTATTAAAGATATGGATGAAATTTTTAATCCATACACAAAAGATGTAATAGAAACTGTAATGAAGAAATATGGTATTTTAAATGTCGATGAAGAAACAACTTCATCATGGAAATTGAATATGAAACAAATTGCTAAATGGTATGGTATTATGGCATTAAAAAAATATGTTTCCAAAATTAGTATGTCTCAAGATGAATTCTTAATTAACTGGAAATCATTATTCCCTCCATTCTTTCCATGTGATATAGATATTGATTTACTTCGAGGATGGTTTTTCAAACCTACTGATTCAAATATTCAATATATTTCAAAAGATATACTACCAATGGAAATTAAAGATAGATTTAAAATGCTTTTCAAATTGCAATCTCGATGGGATCTTGAAGATATCATTCCATTCATTGAAGAATTAAATGTAAAGAATCTAAAGATTGATAATTTTATAATGAAATATGCACGTCGTAAGAAAATTGGTGGTAATAAGGTTATTGTAACAAGTAGATAATGAAATAAAATTAATGAATTAGTTTATCAAAAATGAATTAAATATATATGTTGTATGTACAAAAGTTATTTACAAAAGTTTTTCATCAGAATTTTCCATTGAAGATGTTGCTAATAAAGAATGAGTAGCTTCATATACACCTAAGAAAATTGCACCACCTGCGCTGATCCACATAGTTCTTGGACCTACACCACTAAAGAAAGTTTTGGCACCTTCTTCTTGATATAATGTTTTACATAATTTGAAAATTGATATAGATTTATCACTTAACATTATTCTCGTTTTTAATACATCTAATGGTGTAGTAATAGCAGCAGCTACACCACCACCTATAGACCCACAAATTGCGCCTTTCCAAGGTTGTAATTTGCCTTCACAGTTATCATGAATTGCCCATTTTTTTTTCAAATATTCATATAATGGAAATTGTATACAAGTAAATGGAATCTCTCTCATAATTGTTGTTGACCAACCACGATAAAAATTTTTCCTAAAACCTTGACCATTTTCATTTTTCAATAATGATTTAAATGTTTGTAATGAAGATAAATTTTTTATATTTGAAGTTTGAGTTCTTTGTTTGATAATTTCTGCAGGTACACGAACCAAACATGCAGCAATTTCACCAATTGAAGATGAAATCATATGAGTACTAGTATCTATAAATTGTGAACTTGTAGAAGGTGAAGAATATTTTTTTATGATTGGTTTAATTTCTGATTTCATATAATCATATGTAACAAAAAATAATGATGCACTTGGAGCTGATGCAACAATAGCACTACCTAAACCTCTATAAATGCCATGATACCCACCATTTACGAAAAACCCACCTTTAGCTTGTAATCTTGTCTTTACAGTGTCAATTGGGAAAAAAAGCAAATCTGTTGATGTACCAGCAGCAGCACCACTGATCAATGAAATCATAAATCCATCATAGCCCATAATCTCAAAATTTGTGTAAATCAAAACGAGTGGGCTAGGTGATAGGAAAAAGAGACAAATTAAAACTTGGTACCTATGTAATTATGGACACACAAACGGCGTAACCTAAATGTTATAATCTTGTGTAGTGTTTGCTAATGAATTTCAACCTTATTCATTGATATACGATCTACTAAATTTTTTAGTCATTTTTGAATGATAAAATCTAATACACCCGTTCGTGCCAAACGACATAACTAATCACATCAAAAGTCTTGATACAGACATTTAAACAAAAAATTATTGTAAATAACTCTCATCAGTTGCATATACTCTCATCCTTGCATTCCTTTATACCTATATTCAAGCAAGTGTTAACTTAACAAACCCAAAAATGTATTAAAAAATCGTATCACCACTATATTACCTTCATTCACATGACTCAATTGGAAAACGTCACCTATCAGCTCAATTCCTCACCTAAAACCACCATTCCACAACACTAGCCATTGCACCCAATTATACTAACCCTCATAACGCCTTTGAAAGCAAGTGTATGACCTTCAATCACCGGGAAATCAACCTTAATTCACTTGATTCCACCTTTAAAAGTGAATCATAATTGTTTAAAAAGCTCAGCGGCTTAAATTTGGGATCCGCTTTATATACTCAACACAGGTCACTGTTCACGACAGCGAATTAAAATTTTTGAAATTTTGATGGCTGTTTCCCTTAGTAATATCAATTAATAACGATATATTGAAATAAAACTAGTCATAAATTATTTTTAAATTATGGAATATATATTAAGAAGTGAGTGTGTCTGTGTGAATACATTTGAGGAAGGTATATATTGGCTAAGTATTTATCCAGTGTGTGCATTTTCTTTTTTTTTTTTTGGTTTTACAACAGTGTGACAATAACGAATAAGAACCCTGATAAAGAAATTATATGATGATTAGAGGTACAGGAACAAAATTATCACTACTCAAGATAAGTCCAATTTTCAATATTAGTAACAAGAGATTTTATTCTCCTGCTGCTGCTGCTGTGAAGAAGCTAGGAAGCAATTTATCCTTAGAAACTCATACTGATATACAAGCTGCTGCTAAAGAACAAGCTGAAGGTAGATCAAGTTCTGCTAGTGTTGCTGCAGCTGCCACCAGTGGTTCTAATGCATTAAAGCATGCTTATCAAGAAAATACAAAATATGGTACAAGACCAATTTATTTAGATATGCAAGCTACTACACCAACTGATCCAAGAGTATTGGATAATATGTTGAAATTTTATACAGGTTTGTATGGTAATCCTCATTCAAATACTCATGCTTATGGTTGGGAAGCTAATAAAGAAATTGAAACTTCAAGAGATCATATTGCTAAATTAATTAATGCTGATCCAAAGGAAATTATTTTTACATCAGGTGCAACAGAATCAAATAATATGGTTATTAAAGGTGTAGGAAGATTTTATAAAAAAACTAAAAATCATATTATAACAACAAGAACTGAACATAAATGTGTCTTGGAAGCTGCAAGAGCAATGATTAATGAAGGTTACGATGTTACTTTTTTACCTGTTGATGAAAATGGGTTAATTGATTTGGAAGAATTGAAAAAAAGCATTAGACCAGAAACTTGTTTAGTTTCTGTAATGGCTGTTAATAATGAAATTGGTGTCTTACAACCCATTAAAGAAATTGGTCAAATTTGTAAAGATAATAAAGTTTTCTTTCATACTGATGCTGCCCAAGCTTATGGTAAAATTCCAATTGATGTAAATGAAATGAATATTGATTTATTATCAATTTCTTCTCACAAAATTTATGGTCCAATGGGTATTGGTGCTCTATATATAAGAAGAAGACCAAGAGTTAGATTAGAGCCATTATTATCTGGTGGTGGTCAAGAAAGAGGTTTAAGATCTGGTACTCTTGCTCCACCTTTAATTGCAGGTTTTGGTGAAGCTGCTAGATTAATGAAACAAGAATATGAAAATGATCAAGCACATATTAAAAAATTATCAAATAAATTGATTAATGGTTTATTATCTGTTGAACATGCTACTTTGAATGGTTCTGCTGATCATCGTTACCCAGGTTGTGTCAATGTTTCATTTGCATATGTTGAAGGTGAATCTTTATTGATGGCTTTAAGAGATATCGCTTTATCTTCAGGTTCAGCTTGTACTTCAGCTTCTTTAGAACCTTCATATGTCTTACATGCTTTAGGAAAAGATGACGCGTTAGCCCATTCTTCTATTAGATTTGGTATTGGTAGATTTACCACCGAAGAAGAAGTTGACTACGTTATTAAAGCAATTGTCGAAAGAGTAACTTACTTAAGAGAACTTTCTCCATTATGGGAAATGGTTCAAGAAGGCATTGACTTGAATTCTATTGAATGGTCTGGTCATTAAGGAAAACCTTTTCTCAACAAAAAAAATTCAAAACCCCTCCATGATATGTCTTGATTCATATCAATATTAACAAATATAGGTTATTTTATATATAACTAGTTCATTTGTATATAATATTACACTCATAAATACATAAATAATAAATTAATCAATTGCAACAGAAAACTGAATTATATTTCTTTAGTTTTTTATTGATTATGTATGAACTTTCTATTTTTATTTACAAATCCCTTTCTATGCTAAAATTTCTTTGATTACTTTTACTACAGCATCACCAACTTCAGTAGTACTGTTATTGCCACCTAAATCAGCAGTTCTAATACCAGCATCTAAAACTTTCTTGACAGCATCTTCAACAACTTTACCTTCTTCTGATAAATTTAATGATAATTTCAACATCATGGCTGCAGACAAGATAGTAGCAATTGGATTAACTTTACCCTTTGGTAAATCTGGAGCTGAACCATGGCATGGTTCATATAAACCAAATGCGGTATTAGTATCTGGTAATGAAGCAAGAGATGCAGAAGGTAGAAGACCTAATGAACCTGGAATGACAGAGGCTTCATCAGAAATAATATCACCAAACATATTATTTGTAATAATTATACCATTTAATTGAGTTGGGTTCTTAACTAAAATCATGGCAGCAGAATCAATCAATTGATGGTTTACCTTTAAAGTAGGAAATTCATTAGAAATAGTTTCTTCAACAGTTTTCCTCCATAATCTTGAAGATGCCAAAACGTTTGCCTTATCCAAGGACCAAATTGGTAATGGTGGATCTTGTTGTAATGCTAAAAATGCAGCCATTCTTGTGATTCTTTGTACTTCTGGAACAGAATATTGTTCACTATCCCAAGCTACACCATCACCAGAATCTTCTTTTCTTTCACCAAAATAAATACCGCCAACTAATTCTCTAACAACAGTAAAATCTGTACCTTTTACGATTTTTTCCTTTAATGGTGATAAATCTAATAATGAATCAGATGCAAAGTTACAAGGTCTTAAATTTGCATATAATTGCAATTCTTTACGAATCTTTAATAAACCTTGTTCAGGTCTAACAGAACCTGTCCCCCATTTTGGACCACCAACAGCACCCAATAAAACAGCATCAGATTTTTTAGCAGCTTCTAAAGCTTCATCAGGTAATGGAACACCAGTAGCATCAATAGCAGCACCACCAATTAAATGATGTTGAAATTCGAATTTAACTTTATCTGGACGACATTCAGAAATTGCTGTTAAAACTTTAATAGCTTCTTCTGTAATTTCTTGACCAACATGGTCACCAGGTAAAACGACAATTGTTTTTGTAGACATTTTTTTTGTTAATTTGTTTTATTTGTATAGTAAATTTATTTTCCACTTGGTTAATTATCTTAGAAATATCTAAATATTGGAAATACAATTAAAAAATGATGAACGAATATATATATATATATATATATCAAAATAAAATCAGTTTATATACTTTTACAAGAAATTCTTAAAAATATAAGAAACAATAAAAACAAGAATTGGTGACTAACAAATAAATTAAAATCTCTTTGACAACATTTTTACTGAATAAAATGTATTAAACATACAAATTTATCAACATTCCCTTGAGATGATTATAGAAATAAAGGTTAATATTAGATTATTTAATCATAATTTGACTATTTTTTCAATATCGTGAAGGAAACCATGGCCGGTAGCGGGAGGTGCGGCCGGTAAAGGAAATTTGTGATATTATCTTTAATATGGCATTGGTTAAACTAATATAATAATAATGAATAAATGCAACATTAGTATGTGAAATAGTTTATATTTATTTATTTTATTGTACAATATTTTATATATATTTATATTTATATTTATATTTATAATGAAGGGTAAACTGGTTTAATTATTATGAGTTAATTCATAAAAATGTATATGAATATGCTTAATTCAATTTACTAATCATTGAATCAATATCAACTTCAATAATTGGAGCAATTGCAGAGTTTGATGATTGACGTAATTTAGATTGAGATTCCCTTTCTTGTAATTTGTTTAATCTACTTATAGCAGAGAACCCAGAAACTTCTCTATTTAACTTGAATGGTAATAAGAAGAAATTACAAGCTTGGAATGAATCACCCATAGTAGCAATTTCATGAATAATATCTTCCATACAAATAACACCTTCAGAACCTAATTTTTCTTCAATAATATTATTATCATTTAATATAACTTCTCTTGGTTCAGTTTCATTTTCTCTTTCAACTAAAATTCTACTTCTTTTTTGAATTAAAGAACGAATTGATGATAATGATGGTTTACCAATAATAACATATGGTGAAATAATTTTTAATAATGGGAAAACAGAATTTGTTAATTTTAAGAAAACACCTGTATGAACATCAATTAATCTTAATAATGATAAAATTTTAAAAATTTTTTTTGGAATTTTAACAGAATTTGGACCTTTAACTCTAATAACAAATAATAAAATTTCATTACCATCATAAACGATTTTTTCTTTATTTAATAAATCAATTTCTTTATCATCAGTAATAATACCATCTTCTTCTTCTTTAGCTAATTGTTCTTTTGATTTTTCAGTAACTTTTAATATAAAATTTTTATCACTTGGTAAATGATCTAATTCATTTCTTGATTTTTTTAATTCTAATTTAGAAATCCTTTTAACTCTTTCCTTTTCTCTTTCCGTGGCTAAAGTAGTGGAAACTAGTTGTTCGATTCTAATAAATCTATTCTTCTTTAATCTTTTTTGTTTATCATTTAAAACTTTTTTAGCTTTTGCTAATTCTTGCTTTTCAATTCTAGTTCTATCAGCATTTCTTCTCTTACGTAAAAGAATTTCTGGGTTTGAATTTAGTTGAGAAGACATCTTTATAGCGTTTTAGGTTTGGTTATATTAATATCCAAATAAATATATATACATATAAATTATGAATTATAAAATTTTAAATCATCTCATCTCAATAAATTTTCTACTATAATAAATTTTAGCTCATCGCATCTTACTGAAATTTTCTAAAAAAATTTTTCATTAAAATTTTAAAATCTGAAAATTTTTAAATTTGTCTTTATAGTAGTCGTGATGTGTGATATATCATGTAATATACATGTAATAACAGTCACATGCTAATCGCGTGATCTTTGTTTATGCAAATGTGTTACCCAGGGTTTACATCACTATCATCACTATTATTATTATATTGATGAAATTTTACGTAATTAACTTATAAAATTGGTTGTAAGATATTTTATCGTCTCATTAATTTTGTAAGTATCATATGATGAGACTTACAAATATTTATAAATAGTATAGTATAAGCAATTTTTCCTAAGGTATTTTTTTTTTTACATTAACTTAGTAACATTCCAAGCAACTACTAATAGTTCCATGTTGTTTGTTGTTTTTTAACATTTTCATTTTTTTCCATATTGCCTGTGGTTGCCATTTTGTCAGCAGAGACGCCCGGAGATTGAGAATGAAAACAACAGCAACACAATTATAGCAGTAGAAACAATATATTGTAGTATATCGTAGTATTGACAACAGAATAAATAGGAAATTGAATGTTTAAATATTTTATTTGATATGAATACTAATACTAAATTTATCAAATTATATCTTGTTCATTTAGTATTTAAATGACATGTATAGTGAACAGGTTATATTCTTATAATTATTATTATTATCTTGAAACTATACAGATTCTTTATTTTTCTCCGAAACAATTTAAATTATTTGATAAGTAACAACCAAATTTTACCAAAAAATGAAAAATGTGTTTATTATTATTTCCGATTAAATTGCTATTTTTCAAATAAAATTTCTAGAAATTTCCGTAGTAACAAGATCTAAAATTAATTGGATAATAATTTTCATTTCAGAAAATTGAGTTAAATTTAATTTTTGTTAACTAACTAACTACATGGAATTAACAGTCGTCTTTTCTTATTCCGATTAACGTCAGAGAAAAAGAAACGCAAATAATTGGAAGTTAGAAGGTAACCAGTAGAACTTCTACCTGCATTCCTCAGTTTGCTCTTTTTCCATCAATTTCTTAATTTTTGAAGTGGTTGGTTATACGTAATTTCCTTACCGCACCGCACGCTTCTACAAGGCTCTCTCTGTGGAAACCACTAAAAATTTAGAAAACTATGACATTTTTTTATGTAATTGTATATGAATAAAAAATTGACAAAAATAGAAAAAATAACGCGCATATGCGTTAGTTTCATTTAAAGATCAGATAGGTTTGTTATGAAAATATACAAAAAATTATTAGTTTCTCCCCCCGCTCCTTCCTAAGTTATAATAATTTAGGTTTCTGGTTTCCCCCCTTCTTTCTCCCCCCTCGCTCTATCAAAACCTCACTCGACTGGATCACTGTGACGTTGCTCTCCTTTGAGCCATTAGGCTTTCCTGCCCATATTATCAGTCTCTCTTCCTTACTCGAACAGAAAATTATAAACTCAAGCAAGAAGAGAAGGTAAAGTACCTACGGACTACCGTTAATCATGCAGAATCAAAAAAATTAAACTAATCTTAGATGCATTGACAATTGCCCCTACAAATCCTCTGTTGCCCTTGCATATGCACGCTCTTCTGACCAAGATCAATTCTCAATCCAACTACGCCTTTTTGTTACTCCGTTTGCCTAGACTGTTGGTCTCTTAGAATCTCTTCGCAGGAGATTCTTCCAACTGGAAATATTCTGGCTAACAACCATCTGTTTTTTTTATTTAATTAATCGGAACAAGTTTCTCATAGAGTTGGGTCCATGTGGTCTTAATACCTTAGGCTTATTATAGATTATGTATTTAGTAATTATAACTCTCATCCCTCACCGGCCCCCCCCCCCCCTCAGTTAGTACCCAACAAATTATTTACTAGGTATGAGGCTACCCCGACATAACTTCTTCATTTTTGCCTTGCCTTTCCTTGCCTTTCTTTGTTTTCACTACATCTTGCATCTTACCATTACCTTTCCGTGGTTATTATTTGTCATAATATCATTGCCCCTGTCTTGATTTCAAATTTTTACAAACTCATATTCTATGATGTGATCTATCTACGTTCAAGGTTATATATAAACTAATGATTTATATATATTTACACAAATACCCGGAATTTCTTTGTCTTTCCAATTAAAAAATATCTTACTCAATCTATTCAAATTTATTTGTTTTCAAACCCTTTCCACACCCCTTTTATTACTTTATATCATCCCTATATAATATCATATTAAGATATAATTACACTACTTGATTCAAATCAACTGGATCAAGATCATTCATTACTCCCATATACATATACTCCACTATACAAAAAATATTTGGACATATTATAAAATATAAAATATCACTCTTACAGGCTAAATTATTGAAAAATCGGAATACTTTTAAGTGTGCGAAAGTGAAAAAAAAAAAAAATTAGCTGAGAATAAAAAGTTTTCCACTAATCAAAAGAAACAAAAAAGATAATTTAATAATTATTTTATTAAGTTATTTAGTTGCTTAAAGGTTCATTTAAAAACTGTTGCTTTAATTAAACATTTTTTTATTTGTTTCAAAAAAATTCTTTAAAGAAAAATAAGAAGATTTGATAAAAGTATAAAATTATTATACATTTTATTATTACTCAAATCACTAATCATCTTTTTTTCCTTTTTTGATTTCAAATTTCAAAAAAATTATTGTTTGAAATCATTTTAACTATTTCTAAATTATTAATTATTTTTTAATCTATCATTCAAAGATATTACAAAAAATTTTATAAAAATAATTTTAATAGAAATTAGTGTAATATTACTAGATTATGTCTTTTGTTGAAATATTAAATAATAAAAATTTACTAATGAATCAAAAAAAGGATATTAATAACTTTAACGAAAGTAATAATAACAATAATAATAATAATAATAATAATAAAAATGGTAATGTTAATTGGTTACCAAATACAATAATGAATACTATTAATAATAATACAAGTCCTATTTCACATACAAACAATAACTTGTATAGTTATTCTAATAATAATAATACCAATACTAATACTAATGGTACTAATAATAATGGTATTCATAGATTATTACATTCACCATTATTAAGTGGTAGTAATTCTGTTGTTACCTCTCCGTCAAATATTGGAACAGGTCCATTATTACCTTCATTATTACAAAAAAATAATGATCCTTTGAATATTAAACCATTTGATCTACCTCCAACATCTATTCCAATGACAAAATACAATAACAATAATAATAACAATACTAATTTGCATGGTAACAATAAAACTAACGATCATGATAATAATACCAATAGTAGTTCTATATTGATACCCTCAAATAATCCACAAAGAAATAAATTGGATTATCATTTAGAATCACATACTTATCAACCATTTCAACAACAACAGCATTCACAATTACATACTCATCTACAACTGCATTCTTTAAATAATTCTCATAATAATATGAGTTCTATTAATAATTCATCACATGTATTATCTAAACCACTATTGATGAATTCAGGTTTATCACAACCGTTACAACAATCAAATCCAGTTCTAAATCATCATATAATTAATAATCCATCAATTAATAACCATAATGATATTAATATGATGAATAATAATCATATTGTAAGTGTTAATACAAGAAAAAATACTCAAGAAGCTATTGCTAAATCTATTGCAGAAAGATTTAAAGATAAACCAATATCAGATTATATTCCAATTGTTAAAAATGCGGAAATGCAATGTTTACATTTAAATCCAAATTTACATTCAAAGACAACCATTCAACAAGCTGAACAAACTAGAAAAAGAGAAAGACAAGTTTATGCATTCATTTGGTTAATGCAATATTGTATTTCTGATTCTTCTAGTTTTGTACCAAGAGGTAGAATATTTTCACAATATGCTTCAATGTGTGCTCAAAATTCTTTAAAGCCATTATCTCAAGCTTCTTTAGGTAAATTAATTCGTTCTGTTTTTCCAAATTTAAAAACAAGAAGATTAGGTATGAGAGGTCAATCAAAATATCATTATTGTGGTTTGAGATTGTTAAGTGATAATGATGATGCTAAAATTGGTAATATCAATAATGACAATAGTTTTGATAATATATCTACTACAGTTAATTCACCATCTGTTGAACCAAACCGTAGTATCTCTCAAATAGTAATCTCCAAAGCTGATAGTGAAGATATCTCTTCAAATGAAAATAATTCTTTTAATGAAAATATCTCTTCAAATGATGATGCTGATAATGACTCGATAACTGTAAATTCATCAACATTAGCTTCAGTTTCCAATGGGTTGGTTCCTAATAATAATGTTAAGTCAAATTCAATTGATGAAGTTAATATGAGAACACTTTATTCTGATAATGGATTACCATTGATGAAAGATTTATACAATACCATTTTTGATAATAATATTGTCAACTCAAATAACTTCCAATTAAAATTCCCAAGAATTCCAACTGATAAATTTCCAAGTGGTATAGACAGTGATATTGCTTCATCATTAGAATCATTATATTACGTTTATTGTAATACACTATATCAAAATATTAGTTTTTTGAAATTTGATGAAATTCCAAATTGTCTATCCATTTTTAGCTCAGGTAGTATATCCCCTCAAATGTATGATTTATTTATATCTGAACAATTAAGTGATTGGATTGCAGAATGTGATATGATCACACATGCTGCTCTAGTTGAATTTCTTTCAAGCATGATTATTAATCAAAAAAATCATGGGGATGGTGTCGAATTAACAGAAAAAACATTTACCAAATTAGAACAATTTGCTGAAGAATATCAAACATCATTATCAAATGCTATTACTGATTTACCGAAGACTACTGCTACCAAAAAACTTGAAGTCTCAAGAATGTTTGCAAGATTATTAAAAAAGTTACTTTTATTATCTGGCGTTTCCAAAAAGATCCAAACTGCAGTTCCAATGTTATCAAAAGAAAAAAGCATTGATTGTAATCTAATTAATAAAATTAATTTAGATGAAATTTTAGAAATTATTGATTTCGATATTTCAGATTCCAGGAAACAGTCAATTAGGGAATTTGTTAAAAAGGAAATGTCATCATTTATCCAAGCGATTGCTACACCAAATGAAGATAAAAGTTTACTTTTATTGAACATAGTTAAATCTTACTGTGAATTTTTTTCAACTATGGATAAAGTTCCAGCTTTAAGAATTATGTGTAATGCTCTAAGAGTCAGTGACGCCTTAATAAGTGAAATATTAGTCAAATCTACGGATGATAATTTACCATGGTTACTTTACAATAATTTAACCCATCATTTATTCTTCTACTTCGTTGAAGCAAATACATTTTTGACTTCAAGAGCAATATTACTTTAACTTTTCCTATGAACTTTTTAGTTCCAGTTACTTTTAAATAGGAAATTAGTTTCAAAAATTTGAAACATCATTGCATTTTGTATTTTACATTTATTATAGATAGTAAAATATTATTTTCCTTTTGCTCATATATAAATCTATACATCAATGATGTATATATAGATTCATTACTTTGCCTTGCAACAATTTGCATTTAATCAATAATTATTCGATGTTTTCTCAAATTTTACTTCATATTATTTAGATTTATTAAACTAATTAGTTATTCTATCCAAGCTACTCCTTTATTAAATTATTGTCTGCATTGAGACTCATTAACCTCTAAACTTAATTTACTACTATAACTTTGCTATTTGTATATATTTTTTTGAAATATCTAGAACTTTCCAGAAAAAGAAGG
This sequence comes from Vanderwaltozyma tropicalis, assembly GCA_030555675.1. NCBI lineage: Eukaryota > Fungi > Ascomycota > Saccharomycetes > Saccharomycetales > Saccharomycetaceae > Vanderwaltozyma > Vanderwaltozyma tropicalis. The sequence goes on from JANIWO010000030.1 coordinate 141,555, forward strand.
CTTCTAATTAATTAGAAAAATTTAAGTGAAAAGCACATTTTGGAAAATTTGTAAAAAGTAATTCAAGGAAATATATGTATTTAAAGATAGAACCATGTATAATAACAATTAATTTTTTATCTTCATTTTGTATATTAGTTATTCAATTCCTTTTATAGTTTTATAAATAGACAATTGCATATGAGTTTCTAATTGAAATCGATTAAAATAAAACATCACAATAATATTTAATGGTTAAAGAAACTAAATTATATGATCTATTAGGTGTTTCATCTAATGCTAATGATCAAGAAATTAAAAAAGGTTACAGAAAAGCTGCATTAAAGTATCATCCAGATAAGCCAACTGGTGACACTGAAAAATTCAAAGAAATTTCAGAAGCTTTTGAAATTTTAAGTGATTCTAATAAAAGAGAAGTTTATGATCAATATGGTTTAGAAGCTGCTAGAGGTAATGGTCCACAATTTAGTTCAGGTGGTCCACAAGGTGGTTTTGGTGGTGCTCATTCATTCTCTAATGATGATGCTTTCAATATCTTCTCCCAATTCTTCGGTAGTAGTGGTGGTCCTTCCTTTGGTGGTATGCCTCAAGGTGGCCCTTCCGGCTTCAGTTTTGGTGGTGGTATGCCAGGTGGTAGTAGTTTTGGTGGTATGCCAGGTGGTATGCCAGGTGGTATGCCAGGTGGTATGCCAGGCGGTATGCCAGGCGGTATGCCAGGCGGATTTGGTGGTGCTAGACAAGCTCAACCAGAAGAAGTTGTCACAGTTGATTTACCAGTTAGTTTAGAAGATTTATTTGAAGGTAAAAAGAAAACTTTTAAAATCGGTAGAAAAGGTCAAGGTGGTATTCCAGAAAAAACTGAAATTTCTGTACCATTAAAAGCTGGTTGGAAGGCTGGTACCAAAATTACTTTCAAAAACCAAGGTGACTATAATCCAGCCACTGGTGGTAGAAAAACATTGCAATTTATACTAAAGGAAAAGCCACATCCAAATTTTAGCAGAGAAGATGATAACTTAATTTACACATTACCACTAACATTTAAGGAATCTTTATTAGGTTTCCAAAAGACCATTCAAACAATCGACGGTAGAACATTACCAATTTCAAGAATACAACCTGTTCAACCATCTGATTCATCAACATACCCAGGCCAAGGTATGCCTATTGCTAAACAACCAGGTCAAAGAGGTGATATGGTTGTTAAATATAAAATCGAAAACCCAGTATCTTTGACTGATGATCAAAGACGTGTTATTCAAGAATTTTTTTAAATGATTAGAAAAAAATTCATCAATATGTATATAAATTCATCAGAGCAAAAAATACGACTTTCAATTTACATTACATTATAAACACAATTGTATAATATTAAATCCTATATATCTAGATAAAATCATTTTTAATAGTAATAAATTTCTGAGGTAACATTTATAAAGATAATATATAAATAATAACATAAGCGATAGTAGTAATAACTAAAATTATAAAAGATTAAATACACTTCAAAGAAAAATTATATTTACATTTTCATCCTAAAGATTTCTATTCTAACAAAATTACGATATTGAAAGTATTTAAATTCTACATTACTCACTTTCAGTTACTAAATAATACTCCATCAGTAATAGCAATGTGATGCATTAAAAAAATAGGTTGAATGTAATAGATTATTTTAATTTTTTATTTATTAATGTACAAATATGATAGAAATGAAGATATAATAATACATATATTAATTATGAAATTTTAGATCAATCATTTTTCAGACTTCTTCTTCTTCTTCTTTTCAGATTCACCTTCATCTTCAGCCTTTCTCTTCTTGTCTTTCTTTTCCTTCTTTTCCTTCTTATCTTTCTTTTCCTTCTTTTCCTTCTTTTCCTTCTTCTCTTTCTTTTCTTCCTTTACTTCTCCAGTAGATTCCTCTTTAGTTTCAATTTCTTTTATCAATGAAGTAGATGATTCTTCGGATTCCTTAGCTGGACCATCAGCAGTTTGAGCATTGTCTAATGGCACGTATTCCTTCTTCCATTCAGATGGAGTGTTTTCATTGACACGGCCATATTTATCTAATTTACCATCAGCCTTCATTTGCTTCTTCTTTTGAGCAATTGGACCTAGACCCCATCTTCTTGGGTATAAATCTCTTTCCATAATACATCTCTTAACG
>JANIWO010000031.1:0-142769 GCA_030555675.1 Vanderwaltozyma tropicalis
ATTCAAGGCTGCTGATGAAGCTTTCGCCAAGAGACACGAAGCTAGACAAAGATTGGAATCTTACGTTTCTTCTATTGAACAAACTGTCACTGACCCAGTCTTATCTTCTAAGTTAAAGAGAGGTTCCAAGTCTAAGATCGAAGCTGCTTTATCTGAAGCTATGGCCGCTTTATCTGTCGAAGAATCTTCCACTGAAGATTTGAGAAAGGCTGAAGTTGGTTTGAAGAGAGTTGTCACCAAGGCTATGTCCACCCGTTAAGAAAAGTAACTGTTAAGTTTATTTTCTTTAACATACTACTTAATTGTGTAACCTAGCATATTATGTTTATAACTTTTTCGAACTCGAATATCTTAAATTTTAAACTTTCGTTTCATTAATTATTACTATTAATGTAATTAATCATGGTATTATAATTATTTTTATGATTACAATTATTATTATTATTATTATTATTATTGAATTTAAATATTTGTTTAATGTCCTTGTTTTTATACCTGTCTTATCCTATTTAAATTGGTTACATATTACTTGAGTTTAATCAACTGTTCAATATAGCTGCTGTTAATTTTTTTGGTCCACGAACCTTATCAAATGTAAGAATACCATTACATCTGAAACAACCTAAACCAGCGACTCTGACACCTTCTGGAGTTATACCTTGTATCTCCCCTTTAGATTGAGCCTTTTTAATTTCACGAGCTTCAGGCACATATTTACAATTTAAGCATCTGTGGCCACTAAATTTATATCTACCATAACAACGACCACACACTCTACCTTTTCCAGTCCAATCTTTATAGAAATATCTTACACCTTTTTGAGGGCAGGCAACACAATATTTCAAGTGTTTCGAAACTGTTAACTTAGGTTGTTCTTTTTTACAATGAGAATCACAGCATTGGACAACCATTTTATTTTCAAGTAGAATTTTTTTATTATTCTCAACTTTAATACCATAAACCTCATTTTCACCTCTCTTTTCATCAAGAAATCCAAAATACACTGATTCTCTTTCAATTGTTTCTGGGACAGGTCTTTTCTTATGGCCACTATTACAATGTGATAAAACTTTCTGTAGAGGAGCACGACCAGCAATGTTACAATCGAATGTAAATTGACAATTCACTTTACGTCCAACGATAACACTTGGCTTAGCAGACCTAGTGGTGACAGTAGCTGTAACACCCAATGATCTAGCTATATGAATAATACCATTCATAATAGAAGGATAAATAGTTTGAATTGAAACTTTAAAAGAGCCTTCTCCTTCTTTATTTTTCACAACATAACCATCTGCATCAATTAAACCAGCTAGAAAAGCTTCACGTACTTCAACATCTTCACTCCACATGAATGTAGGAATTTGTTTAGCACCATCACCATCTCTTTTAAATTTAAGCTCAGTGACAGCACTCCAGAATGGGTTATGCTTTCTCAAGTGTCTGTATTTACGGTTTTCTGGGGCATCTTTACCATAGAAAAGCTTAACATGTTTAGCTCTTAATGGAATCTTTGAATCCTTATATGATGGGTATAATCCCCATACATTTCCACCTTCATACAGGGCATTCATTAATTCAACATCATTACTATCAACAGTGATTTCAGGTTCCTTTGTTGTACCATCACCAATCCATAGTCCTAACATCCAGGCCATTTTTAATACACCAGGAGTTATTAAATGTTTTTGGCCAGTTAGAAAACGAGATAATGTACCATTACCTCTAGTAACTGGTGTGAAATGAAGAAACGAAGTGACACGGATCTGTGGACTCAATAAATCTAGATCTCTCACCTGCATAGTGTACTCAAAATATTTCCCGTTGAGTGTTTCCATTTCAGCCATAAAGTTTTTAGCATTTGCTTCACCTTCTGGTGTCATTGGGAAATCTTTATGGTGATTTTTTGGTAAATGTATTATTCTACCGTCAATTGTCAATTGCTCTTCCAACTTTCTCCATCTCACTTTATAATTATTTGTTCTAAAATTATTCTCGAGAATTGGAATAGCTGGAGTTCTTAAAACTAGTTCATGAGCAACTGTACAATTAAAGCCCAATCTTTGGTATACTTCCCTTCTCAAGGGATCAAGTCTTCCGGCTTCACCGTCGTTGGCTCTATGTTTAGATTTATGAACAATGTGGTAAGTAGTTTGTTTGTCATGCGAAACAGATATCACTTTAACAGGAGCGCCATCTTCACCCATGACATAGTTATTAGCTTTGATTTCTGAAATATCTTTTGTTTGACCATTGGCCATCATAATACGGGTACCTTCTTCGAACATTATAAATGTTGCAATTATATTTTTTTGTTAGGTATCTGACATTAGAAATAAATATAATTAAAATATCATAGAATAGAAATATATCTTAAAAGAAGTTAATTTATTCTTGATCTAATTTTAATGGATTATAGATCATGTTTATATATCAATTATTTTTATTAAATCATGATCGTTGGATCATTTCAATTAGTTCAATTTAGGAAATAAAATTAATCTTATTGATAGAACCACAGCAATGATACTATTGTTTTAGTCATATTTGGCGTTAGATTGATAGCTTGCTTTAAAGTTAATTCATAGTTTTACGACCGTACAATATTTGGCGTCAGTTTAATTATATGATCTAGAGTATTTTGTGTATAATACTATCTCATTATGTTTGGCGTCAGTTTAATTATCTGATCTATAATAATTTAGTTATAGTACAATTATGGCATGTTTGGCGTCAGTTTAGATATTAAATCTATATTAAATTAAAATTACTATAATATTACTATGTGAAAATAATACTTGGCGTCTGGCATCAACTAAATTATTAATTAAAAAAATAATATGGATCAAAAATAAATATTTCCCCTACATTTTTCAAGTCATCGAGTCTCTAGTTCCTATAAATTAACTTGCATCGCCATAAATATCAGGAAACATCGATGAATACCTTTTTAGGTATTTTCAATAACAATGCTCTAGAAATTGATCCAAAATGCATGTAAAAATGCATGTAAAAATGCATGTAAAAATGCTCTACTTCACGTCGGAATTAATTATAACTTATTTGGGTAATAATAGAGAAAACTTAGTTAAGCTACAATTGCTTACATTAAACAAATAGTATATACTTACCCTTTCACATAATTTTAATTGGAAGTGAAATAATAACCTGTAGAGAATAATGAGTACAACGCCAACAAGAATAATTATTAACAAAATCCGGAATAACCAGTGATACGGTAATTTCAGGAAATCGACATCCATACGATGGATCTTACATCAGTCTCCCACCTTTTTTCTTTATTCTCTTTTATTCAAAGAACACATTCATATTGATTCCTTTATCATTGGCGTCACAATAGCTTATAGTTAATCAATTGATAGTAACCATTCAATTTAATTAATGTCATTGCACGTTAGTATTTGATCATTACCTCTGTCAATTGATTAATAGACTTGTTTCAATAATTATTGAACCTTCTTTGAATCGATTATACTAGAGTGTCATTCTCAATGGCCATAGAAAAATTATCAAAAAGTGCCAATAATCTTTGTTTTTTTCACTAGCACTACTTTGATGTAATTTTTAACATGGCCCAGGAAAAAAAAAAAAGAAAAAAATTCAGTTTTATGTCAGCCAGAGAGATCTCGCAGGAAAAAATTCCTAGATCTGAGAAAGCAATGTACAGGAGAACTCAAATTAATTAAATATTTTCCAGTTAAAAAGTTCCTCAACAGATGCTGTAGTAATTGCATGTTAGACAACAATCGATGCAGTCCTTTTTGCTTGGTTAACGTAAATCAATTTGCTGAAAATACAATGAGGCTTCATTATTTCTCAAATAAACTTCTTTGCTTCTACGAAAATATTTAATAATTCTCATTTACATATTCATGCAAGTTTTTTTTTAGACTAGTTTCTTATCAGTAGTACATTGTTTTATTGATCTAAACTGTTCGTTTATTTAAGCTTTCCATTGCCTAAAAAATCTAGGTCGGCCTCAAAACTCAGAAATACCGTAGGTTGGTCTGTTCGTGAGGTTACATTCGTTGAGATTCCCGGTACTACAAACGTTATCAATCTCAAAGAAATACCAAATTCTTTTTTCCTGTTTCGCTATAGCAATTTGCTTCAACCAAATATTCTGTATTACTTTGTTGATGTAAATTTTAACATGCCTCTAGGAAAAAAAATATTATAAACTTAATAAACCTAAGAGGAATACAATTTCCAGTAGATAACGATGTAGATACTAAATCCAATAAATGAATGTTTCCTAATAGAGTTAATTGTGCTTGCATTAATTCCCGTTTAGGTAAAGAAAAATATCCATTATAAGTGATGTGATTATTAACATGCATTGATAATTTCAACAATGGAATTTAAATTCATTACATTGGTTAGTGTTGTTATTATTTCTTCGTTTGATGAATTTTTTTTTTTATTTATTGAGTTCAGGCAAGTTCAAATAAAATCAATAATAGCAACAAACGTGTGTAAGCACTGGTTCTTCGAATTGTAGTTTAATTGTTACTGGATTGAGTAAGTATTTGAACGTTTATTTTGAGATATATTCGTTCCTAGCACTGAAAAATATTTCTCAATGTTATCAATGGGTTTAAAGGAGGAGTCATAGCTAATCATGCTGGCCTTTAATAAATGATCAGTACTTTACCCTTATAAGAGATTGCTTCGTAAAAACAACTAATTCCAAATGAAAGCTCATCTCATCTCATCTCATTTGATTTGATCTGATCTCTCTCTATCATATAACTTCATCAAAAATTCATCATTGGAAAAGCTTAAAATTTTAACGTTTCTCAAAGGAAATCAAACAATCCATTGGTATGCTACTAGTTGATTAATTCATGTTTATAGATGTGCTATTTTAATGCATTTGTCTCAATGGGAAATGGTTAAAGTTGGATGATATTGTAGTTAGACATGAGCTGGTGTAGTCACGTGGACAGCGGTAGACTGTGATAAACTCCGAGAGATGATCAATGAATAAAATGTATAAAAGGTCGAATCATTCAAGTGTAAATTTGAATATTCGTTACCACTTTTTTATTGATATTTGACTATTATTACACTGGAAACAATAATTATAATATCAAATAAGTTATTGAGCAAAATGGTGAATACGTTAGATGTAAATTTTATTAAAAATAGTTCATGGAAACCTGATTTATTTAAGGGTAAAGTAGTATTTGTTACAGGTGGAGCTGGTACAATTTGTAGAGTGCAGACAGAAGCTATGGTTTTGTTGGGATGTAAAGCTGCTATTGTTGGGAGAGATAAGGATAAAACTGCAGAAGTTGCACAAGAAATTTCTTCTTTAGTCAGTAAAAGTTCGAATGGTAGAAATGCTGTATTGCCAATTTTCAATATTGATGTCAGAAATTTTGAACAATTACAAGATGCTGTTAAGCAAACTGTTGATGAGTTTGGTCGTATCGATTATGTTATTGCAGGTGCAGCTGGTAATTTCATTTGTGATTTAGCTAATTTATCACCAAATGCATTTAAATCAGTTATTAGCATTGATTTGTTAGGTAGTTTTAATACTGTGAAAGCATGTTTCCAAGAATTAGTTAAAAGTAAAGGTTCCATTATTTTCGTATCAGCGACGTTCCATTATTATGGGGTTCCATTCCAATCGCATGTTGGTGCAGCAAAGGCAGGTATCGACGCTCTTTCGAATAGTATTGCAGTAGAATGGGGGCCATTAGGTATTCGTTCCAACTGTATTGCTCCTGGTGCAATTGGTGGCACTGAAGGATTCAAAAGATTAGCCTTGCAAGAATTCCAAAATGATACCGGCACTAAGATTCCTTTACAAAGATTAGGAACCACAAGAGATATTGCAGAAGCTACGGTTTATTTATTTTCTCCAGCATCTGCCTATGTCACAGGCACTGTTCAAATTGTCGATGGTGGTATGTGGCAATTAGGTACTATTTTTGGACAAAAAATGTATCCAGAAATGTTAATGGATGCAATGAAACCCAAGTTATGATTTAAAGAAAAACTAATAGCTATATATTCTTAATTTTATGCCATTTAATTAATAAACGTTTTAAACCACATATTATGAAAAAAATTATAATTTATTTAATTATTTATTTATGAATTAGTGCTGCAGTCACTATCAAATGCTATAAGAAAAAAAGTTAATTATTTAGTTAACCTCTTAATTCAGTTAATAAAGTTCTCACAGAACCAACATTTTCCATTATAATTTTTTTAAGTGTATTTGTTTCCTCCCTTTGTGATTCTAATGCTCTTTCCAATAATAATATACGTTCATTTCTTTCTGTTAAAATAGCTTCGTAATTTAATTTTAATTGTGTAGATGTATTATTGAACCCATTAAATTTACAATCATTACCAGAACTCTTGCTTCTTTTCTTTTGCACTTTTTTAATTTTTGGTTTAGTATTTACCACCATTGAATTTCTTCTCTTGTTAATTGTTTTGGGAGTATTATCATTAAGAATATCTTCTAAACGATACCCAGGGTTCATATATAGTTCATTAGCAAAAAATTTCGTTGTTTGATCATCAATCTTTTCTTGTGAATAAGAATCAATGGAAGAACTGACCAGAGTATCCATTGACATCAAGCTGTCCGATTCACTTGACGAAAGTATACTGTTTATATCATTGATAGAGTTAAAATTCATTGTATGGTATGGTAAGGTATGGCTGTGTGTAAGGTGTTATTACAAGTTAATTTATTTACTATATAGGAGTAGTTAGATGCAAGTGTCAATTGATTATTAAATATGAAATGTAAAGAACAAATACGATTGTAAATGTCCTTTAATTTATAATTGAGATTCAATTCACAATATAAAACGTTTCATCATATAAATTTAAACCTTGAATGTTCAAAATATCTCAAACAAGACTACAACAGTCTAAGATGACTACAATACAATAAGATATCCACCCGAATGACTAAAGAGGGTCAACCGGATAAGATTAATGAAGAAACGTGTAGAATATCGTGTTGTAAAGGCACGTTTAGAGGTCTGTTGTTGTTCAAAAGAGGTCAACTCACCTTAAATTAACAGAATAAAGGCTTATTACTTCAAGAGATAGTCAGTTGTTGGTTTGGTTTGGTTTGGCTTGGTTTCAATCTTTAACCTTTGTTTCTAGTCGTTTGAATCAAAAAAAATGGCTCTAAATGGTGATAGAAATAGGGTTACAGCCCTATATGTTTATCCAATTCTAGTAATTTATGGCCTGAACAGGACATTGTATAGTAAACCAAAAATGGTTCGATTTCCTCATTAGGGCAACAGGGCTTGAGGAATTTTTGGCTAGAGCTATTTTGTTGGGAAATTACCCGTTACGGTAATTGTGGACCAATCAAGTATTAATTGCATCCACAAGAATTCCCTCTTTCGGTATACAGCCAAACATAACAAACACCCAGTTTCGGTTGCTGAGAAAAAGAAAAAAAAGCGGTTCAATGGAATTACTTAGAACAGCAGCACGTGCATTACACGTGTTATTCACGTGTGCTTTGTATCACTGTGTACGTGTTTGATATCATGTGATGTTTATTATTTGTAATCACTTTCGACGACGACATTTTAGAAAAAATTAAAGATTTTGAAATTTGAAATTTGAAAAAAAGTTGATCTGTTCAAGTAACCTTTTACAATGGCAAAGGTGATATTTGAACGATTGAGTTACTGTAACTAGTCGTGCATTGCTGCTTTTGGGATTAGTTTATTGCAAGGTAGAAAATCGACCAGTTGTTTACTGGAGTTTAAGGTAGTTAATCCGTAGAAAAGTGAACGACTTTGTTATTGCTAAATATTTTAACTAATAAAATAATAATATAATGAGTCAAGAAACTGGGAACCCGGTCAATTTGATTCGTAGAAAGAAGGAAAATAAGCGTGGTATTGTCTATACACTTCTACTTTGTGGTAACGATGGTGTTGGTAAAACTACTTTTGCTAATAATTTATTAGAATCAAATATCTTTACACATAAATATAATACAATGAATCAAGAAGATTTTAATGATGATTTAAAAGTTAAAATTTTATCACCAACAAAAGTAGTATCATACAATTCCAAGAATGGTATTCCTACTTTCATGTCTGAATTGGATCCATCAAGAGCTCAATTTGAACCAGGTATCACTATTACTTCCACTTCTGTAGAAATTGGTGAACCTTCAGATGATAATAATGTTGAAGATGATACAATTTTATTTAATTTAGTCAATACTTATGGTATTGGTGAAAATTTAGATGATTTCCTATGTTTTGATGAATTAGTTACTTATTTAGAACAACAATTTGATTACGTTCTTGCTGAAGAAACAAGAATTAGAAGAAATCCACGTTTTGAAGATACAAGAGTTCATATCGCTTTATATTTCATTGAACCTACTGGTCATGGTTTAAGGGAATTCGATGTTGAAATAATGAAACGTATTTCTCGTTATACAAACGTTTTACCAATTATTTCAAAAGCTGATTCATTTACAAAGGAAGAATTAAATATATTCAAAAAAAATATCATGGATGATATTGAAACTTTTAATGTTCCAATTTATAAATTCGAAGTTGATCCAGATGATGATGATTTAGAAACTATTGAAGAAAATCAAGCTTTGGCTTCAATGCAACCATTTGCTATTGTTTGTTCAGATGTTAAAGACGATAAGGGAAATTATATAAGATCATATCCATGGGGTACTTTGAATGTTAGTGAAAATAAAACATCAGATTTAAGAGTGTTAAAGAACGTATTATTTGGTTCTCATTTACAAGAATTTAAAGATACTACTCAAAACTTATTATATGAAAATTATCGTGCTGAAAAATTATCAGATGTTGCTAGTCCAAGTCTAACATCAAATGCCAAAGATAATGACAATTCTTTGAACAGATCATCAGCTGCTCCAAGTTTAAGTAATTTTGCCTCTTTAGTGAATAGTGGTCACTTTAAGTCTTCACAAACATTATCTTTATCAATGGATGAATCACCTTCAACTCCAGATTTGAAAGAAGAAGATGAAGAATTAAAAGATTCACCAGTTAAGAAAATGTCTCAAACTTTGAAAACTGAAAATGAAGAAATAATAAAAAATATTAAGATGGAATCACCATTGATAAATTCATCAAATATGCCAGAAAAGGAAAAACTAAGAAATATGTCAGAAACAGTTCCATATGTTCTAAGGCACGAGCGTATCATTGCCAGACAGCAAAAATTAGAAGAATTAGAAGCACAATCTGCTAAGGAATTACAAAAACGTATTCAAGACTTAGAAAAGAAAGCTCATACTTTAAAATTAAGAGAAAAGTTATTACAACAACAAAGAAGTGAAGGTTCAAAGGTATCTTTATCTTCCTCAATTGGTAGTCAACTTAAAAAGGAGGAGACATTGACTGATCTAGCTTCCATTGTTTCAGGAAGAAATTAAATTAAAAAATAATTATACATAAATAATTAAATACTATAACTTATTATACATATATAAATGTATAAATTGAAAAAATGAACGATTTGAAAATAATTTTTAAAAAAATAGTTGAATTAATAGGAAAAACTATATGTAAATGTTATATTAAACATAAATACAATATATATAAAATACAACGTGCTAAATCTTGAAAAAATATGTATAAAAATTTACTAAGAATAGAAAAACTTCATAAAAATGAATGCTAAAAGAGATGCGCAAATTAATAATAAAGTAGTTAACAATTTGAAAGTATTATGCAACGTTCCAAAACATGATGGGAACTAATAATCACAAAAAATACAACTTTGAAATAATACAATAATGAACCAATATTAAGCTTTGCTAAAACCAGGGACATAACTGTAATTATTGGAATTAGATGAAGAACCAGCATTAATGCTTGTGGTGCTATTATTTCTTCTACTGTTTGGTCCTCTAACACCCAATGGGTTTTTGGAAAAACTTAATCTAATACCACCCTTATTACTAACATTAGCAGAAGGTAATTGACTACCATACAGCTCAGCTAATGCTCTTGTAGCAAAACTAACATCATCAAATTCTACAAAACAGATTGGACCGTGACCATTACCATTTGAATTCTTGTTTCTAAATGATAATCTTCTGAAACCTTGTTGAGCAGAAAATAGTTGCCTTAGTTCTTGTTCAGTAGCATCAGATGGTAAGTTACCAACATATAAAGTATTACATGGAGGGTTTTGGTCCGCTGGGTTTGCTGGTGGTGGTACTTTAGCTAGTAAAGATAAATCAGCCTGTGAAATTGTAGCATTGTTTGATACATTGTTGTAGGAAAGAGAAGATGTAGAACCACTTTTTTGGGAACCGGTAACAGGTGGATTAGTTCTGTTAGTTCTAATAGGTTGGATCTTTTGAGGAGTACCAGCTTGAGATTTACTCAATTGAATATCTGGATTCAATGGATCTTGAAGATGGAATGGTGAATGTTGTTGACTTGATTGTAAACCTTGATCCATTGGAGACAACATTGGTTGATTAGATGAGTTTTCTTGTGGAGCTAAACCAAATGGAGACATAGGACCATTTGATGAAGTTGGCAAGAATCCATCTGATAATTGACTGTTGTTTCCTGAAACTGATGATTGGGAAGGCATATTATTTACAGTTTGGTGGAAAGCAAAAGCATTGCTTTGCTTTCTACCAGAATTACTACCCCATTCAAAAATAGGAGTAGAAGGTTGTTGATTGCTTACTACATCATTAACATTAAATGAAATACCATTTGACCCCCAAATAGTATCATTAATTTCATCATTTTCCATTAATAAAATTGATTTACCAACATCTCTTTGTTGATTAGAGTTGTTATTTGATAATTCTTGGAAAGATTGATTTTGACTTGACATTAATGGTTGCTGTTGAGTTGATTGATGTTGTTGTTGTTGGTTATGCAAAGTATTAATTGATGATGGATTTTGATTTTCTTCTTGATGCTGTTGAGATTGATTCATTAAACTTGAATCATTTGTAAATGTATCACTAAATGAGAATCTAGATTTAGCTGGTAAACCATTATCAAATGTAGTTCCAGTCATAGTTGATGCTGATGTTGTTGAAATATTTGAAAAATTTTTCAAATTCGAGCTAGATAATTGATAATTTTGTGAATTTGAAGTATGCATTCTATAAGGAATCTTTTTATTTGAAGATTCATCTATTACTTCTACCAACACCTTAAATGGGCAATCTGAACCCAAAATTTCAGATTTATTACTTAAAACCAATGCATATTGAGATACAAGTGGTAATGAATCGAATTTAGCATAAACAATTGGTTCAGTTTCTTCATTATCTTTTTCATTTTTCACTAAATCAACACTTAAAAGATTTTCTGATAATGCAAAAATTGCATTACATTCTCTTAAAGTAATATCCTTTGGTAAATTTTTCAAAGTTAAAACGAATGGACCATGGTATTCAGTAGTTAAATTTTCACCATTCATATTCATGGAATTTAACATGGATGATAATTGCAGTGGAGAGTTTTTATCCGTAAATGCATTATCATTGGAAGTATGCAAACCTAGAGAAGCTCTATGAGTTGGAGAAACATCATGAGTAGCTATAACATCAGTAGCAGTTTCAAAACCAGACCCTTGGAATAACAATCCAGAATCGTTCATTATTTGAGGTTCTTGTATCAGTGGCATATTGGCAAAAGGACAAAACAAATTGCAAATAAATAATCAATCTTTTTATTCTTCAATTCAAAGCCTAAAATAGAAATAAAATATTTAATACAATAAAACTTATTGAAAATTTATTTCCTAAAACTTTTTAGAAAACTATGCTGCAAAACTCAAAGTTCAGATGAGCTGTGAAAGAACGTCTAATTGTAAATTTGTATCTACTCTATTGTCAACGTGAAATGACTCTTAAATTATTAATAATCTCTTCTTTAGCCACCTCTTTTGATCGTCGATTGTTCATGCAAGCTTCAATTGATTCTTGTTTTGTTTTGTTTTCCAATTTTTTTTTTCTCAAAATATTTTGAAAAAGCACGTGCATTTTGTCACGTGCATTTCACATGACTGGAAGGTAAGTTATAATAGTATCATATACCAATGATCTGTTAGCTCTAGCAATGGTGTCTTAACTCTAATTGACACCATTACAGATCATATATAATTGATTCATATTGATATCCTTTCTTTTGGATTTTACTGAAACAAGCAGCAAAAAGCAATAACTCAGCTAAGAGATAATGCGTCATTGGCTTTGGATTAGTGACACTTGACATATAATTAGCTTATTGATTCATATGATATTCCCCTATTGATTTAAGTCATATTGTGTTTAATTAGTTGTATCTTTTTAATTGTACTATTCGATTAGTTATATTTATGTTTTGCCAAACTTGAATGTTTTTTAGTAATTGATTAATAATCTCTACAACATTTAAAATACTTGACTAATCATTAAAAGTAAATATGTTACAATTTTTAAATATATTTCTTACATATTAAAACTATAAAGTTATATACTTGCTTAAATACTATACATACGTTATTCGCAACCAACAAGGTATTTAAAATAATTGAATAATTAAAAATGATAACTTTACTCAATATTAATAATAAACCTTATCATAACGTTGGTCTCATGAACGATTTCCTAAACTTTGAAAATCTACTCTCTTCTTCCTTTTGACGTTGTTGTTCTACTTCATCTTTTTCCTTCTTCTTACCAAATTTGAAGATTGAAGATCTTCTTTCAGTTTGACTTCTTGGCATACTTTCAGCATAAGTATATTTCATGTCATTACTGGTGGAAGCTTCTAAACTTCCTGAATGATCTGAGGACATCGATCCTTTATTAGATGAACCTACTGAAACTTTCCTACCACCTATTGAATCTGATCCCACTAAACCATAAGAATCTTTGCCCACTGAACCTGATTGACTTCTTCTGCGACTCTTAAAACCATAAGTTGTCATATTTGGGTTCACCATACTTGGATAAGTTCCAATTGTAGCTGCATAAGAACCAGCATCTTCAGACCCAATACTTTTTTGACGTAGTTTGGTCCTCTCTTTTTGAATTTGGTCGTTTTCAAATTGAGATATATTACCTCTGTTCTTAAAGGTTCCAAATGTACTCTCATCATATTTGATGCTACCTCTACTTCGATTCTTTGTAACAACATCTTCAGCTGGTGTGCTTCCTGAAAGTTGACTTGGAGATAATGGAAGTTCATGTGTTTTAGATGTTTGTAATACGTTTGTAGGTTGATGATTTATTGTATCTTCCTCTTTGCTAATATTACCTGGCTCATTATCCATCAGTCCAGCACTTTTATTACTGTTTACTGGTGCAGAGAAATTCTTGTAAAGTTGATTGTCATTTGCAAGAGTTACACCAGGTGTATTGAATGGATTTTTAGTTTTATCCAATGGTGATCCTGTTACATTACTAGTGGTTGTATTCATAGCACCACTTGAAGCTTTTGGAATGTCATTAGAACTCTTCTTCATACTACTTGGAGCCAAAGGATCGTTTGCATCGGTTACCACACTAGTTCTCTCAGGAAGATTTGGAACAGCCTCATTACCTGCCACATTTTTACTTGAAAGTGTATGCTTCATATTCTCTTCTTGAGCAGTTGGTGCATTTGTGACGCCAGCTGATTTTGAAGCTAAACCTTCATGTTCCATTCCATTAGTTTGCATACTGTTCTTCTCTGGTATATTTTGTTGCCCAGAAGAACCAACAATCATTTTCTCTTGTTTCATACCTGAATTTTGTTTTGATACCCCAGTTGCTGTTAAAATACTGTCCTTTATATTTTCAACTTCATTTGTAGAAGTGTCTTGATTTCCCCCAGCAGTATCTAAAGTATCTCTCTTTAGATATTGTTGAATTGGCATAGTTGTACTATGAGTTCTTGCATTAACCTTAGATGTAAACCCACCTGGCATTGTATCATTCACAGCTGTAGTGGTCCCTTCCTTTTGGTATTCGTTGAAGACATCTACAGGATAATCTTCACGCTCTTTACTCTTCTCTTTACTATTTCTACTTGAATAATATATACAGTTAATTAAAATGTTATTATTATTAGTTAGTATGGATTCGTTATATAAATCAAGTATTAAGTTAAAAAGTATATCTTTTCGATTGTTTTTATTAAATATTACTGTAATTTTGAAATCATATATTACAACAAAAAAGATTCAGGCTCCACTAGGTTGTTGTCGTTTGAACGTTTTCACCTGTCAGAACAGTCTCATTTACTGGTTGAGGTAGATTAGTATCAACATCTAAATTATGATGTTTCTTGGTTCTCAATTTGGTAAATAATTTCTTTTGATGAGTTGGTAAAACTGGAACAGTTTCAGGGTTATTAGTCTGATCTACTTGTCCCATTTGATCAATTTCACCAGCATTCATTGCAGTAAAAGTTGGGCCATCATTAAAATGATCGTATCTCTTTTCTTTATGAAGTATTACAGTAACAGTTGTCCAGATAGAATTCAACAATAACAAGAAGACAGATGTCCAAATGAAAGCAAAATTCTTAGATCCTAATTTAGCACCACGATTATCATGATGGAAAGCTTTTCTTGCCTTTACATAACATCCTGTGTATAGACATGCTGATAACAGAATGAAGAAGAAGGCAATCCAACAACTGATAGAAGAAAAAATTGCAACACCAGGAATTATCTTGAAGATGTTAACCAATAATGGAATCAATGCCAGTGCAATGAAGAATATCCCAATCAGCAACATTGCCCAACCAACACGAGAAAGATAATAATAAGTATCTCTATTATTCAAGAAAGTGGATGGCATATTGCTGCTTGCACCAAAATTATCTCTAGGAGAAAAAGGTGTTGCTGCTGCTTTAGAAGAACAACCAAAAGTGGCACCATTTTCATACCCACACCAATCATAGTTATACCACCTAGTGGTAGCAGGGGCATTATTAAAACCAGACGTTTCAGCTTGAAACCAGTAAAAATTCTTTAAAGTACCTGTGCTATGTGCACCTGACAAGATAACGAAAAACGTTAACAATCCAGCACCTAGGAGAAACAAAAATGTTAGAAAATGAACAAACCTTTTAAAAATCATATTTTACTTTAAATTATCTTTTCTACTCTTAGTAACTATCAATAATATGATTTATTTTGAATAAAAAAAAGATTCATACTGTTCAAAAAACCTAACTATTTTATTCAAAAGGGTACTTGTATTCATATTATATATGTCTTAGAAATATTAATAAATATTTTCAAAACATATGATCTCCCTGTTTTCGTAATACTTATTAAAGGGTTTGATAACTCCTTATACCCCACATACAATTAATTCTGTATCCCTCTAAATGGTTCTTGAATATCAGTTCCCTTATTCATTTTATGTCTTTAACCAAAATATTTGCTAATTACTGACATTGCAAAGTATTCGGATAGCCATTATACCTCACAAAGTCATCAAAAAAGTTTTTTGATAAAGCCTTCAACAGGTGATGATCTATTTACAAAGAAGGGTATTGATATATTTTTTGAGGTTCATTGCTTTTTCAGTACATTTTGAGCCTTAATTTTTATAGAAATATTAATGTATGTAAGAGGAACAATTGGGAAGGGTTAAATTTAGTTAGTCATTAATACTTTTCAAGTTTTCCCAACATGATACTGTATTTTACATGTCTTCTGCTTGTTTCATTCTCCTATATATTTTTCTTTGTATTCAATAGTATACTGTCAAGCGTACATTCAAATGGGATCCATTTTGGAATTCTTGAATTAACAAAAAATGTACGACATATTTTCATTGTTATGGTGCTGTTAATAAGGCTTAACAATTTTTTCTGACAATCACTGATAGACTTGTTAGTTAAGAAATCTTTTATTAAATTTTCATCAACGTCAACATTTGTAACTGAATCAATGTTCTTTGGAGTATTATATTCATTATGGGGCGGTTCTTTTAACATCATCTTAATATGATTCTCAGAATATTCAATTCCAATAACTTTTGCTGTCAAATTTTGAATATTATTGCTATTATCAAGTGATAAGTCTTTTTCAATTGGCTTATTTAGGATGACCTTATTATTTTCAATGAGAAGAGGAAACCCAATCGAATACTTATCAAAGGAATTTAAAATCGAAGAATTATGTATTCTTTTTAGAGCTTCTGTGTGAATAGAATCAATGATTATATTCTCTTGTAAAGTACGATTACTTGTAATTTCTATAGGAACACAGTTTCTAAGTACCATACTTAATCTATTTTTGTATATGCTTGCCTTTATTGACATTTTACAAATTATACCGTATCTTGATACATTTTCATTATTGTCATGTCTCATATCTATGATATTACTACCATAAATTTTCTTGATATTGCTATTAAATTTTGTGAAGAAATCTTGATACATATTACCTCTGAATCCTTCATCAAAATCTAACTTGGTATCATAATCAATTAGGAATCTATCAAAAAGAAGTTTTTGAGATATAGAATTTTTATTGAAGTCAGTAAAAACTAATGATACAAATGAAGGATTTTCAAATGTACATGAAACAAGTAAACCAATCATTTTCACATATTTAGTTTCCCCAGTTTTTAAATTCAATTTATCAAAAGTTATTAATGGATCATTATCTCCATCACTGTCAACAATTGATGGGTTATACGTTTTTCTTACATTTTTAGATGATACACTAGATTCTCTTACAGTAAATAGTCGTTGTTCTAATGGTTTTATGCTTAGAAGTTCCCATACCTTCTTTTCATGGTACTGATCATTAAATTGATATTTTGATACTTTTAAATCAATTGACATTTCATAGCTAAACAATAACTCTGTTAGTGTTTTGCTATCATGCACTAATGATCCAAAATTCTCCTTAAACTTTTTAAAATCAAGTATATAAATTTCAAACCACTCATTGTTTGATGATATAGGAAATTTTTTTGATTGTTCATTGCTATTACTTTTAAAATATAATCTTAACTTACAATTTTCCAAGTCATCGAATGAGCTAAAATTACTAGGATAGATTTCTTCAAAAGTACCCTTTAATCTTTTATATGTTTCATTATAATCTGTATTAAATGTAAAACCATTAAATTTTTGCATATGCACTACATCGATTTTATTACCAGAGTTACCTTTTCGCAGTTTGGATACTGGATTAGTCTTATAATTATTTATAATATTTTCAAATTCTGAAGATGAGTCTGTAACTTCAATTTGATCTTCAGAACCATCAGATGCAGTTTCTTTTAATACAGTAAATGAATCGAACTCATTAACAGAGTCTGCTATGAATCTTGGTCTAGAAAAAAGTGGGTTATCAAATCCCAATAAATCTCTTTGTTTTTGTTGCTTTTCTTGTATAAATTCCATTAATTTACTATCGTATTCTTCTAGTTTAACAAAATTAAACAAATCCTTTGAGTTACTGTTCATTGACAATAAACTATCGAATATGTTAGAAATTGCTAAACCTTTCCCCTGTTTGGAATCGTTTTCACATATTTTTATCACTGTGGAGATATCCAAAGGAACAATCAATTCAGCCAGGAGTATACCAGTCCTGTCTCTAGAACACGTAGCTGTACAATTGACAAAACAAAGCTTATCCAAAAATATGTTGTCCACCAGGAACTGTTTCTCTGTAGGTAATTCGATATCAAACCTTGAACACAAACTCAACACAGTTTTTTCACATTGTGCACTGAAAGGTTCCTTAAACCTGACAATAAAAGGCTTTGCATCATGTCCATTCTTACTAAAGCTTTGGAACTTTAAAGTATACCCAGTGTCTAACCCATATTGTATCGAAACCAGCAGTGAAATGAATTGAACATGTAAAACATCATCGCTAGCAACTGAAACAAATAATTCTTCTAGTTTATGCACGGAAGAAACAAATGTGGTGGTAGGTGCCATTGGACACAATCTTTGATGACCTTAGATTGCAATGAGACTCACTGTTACTTATATAAACTCCCAAATCTTTAACTTTTGTAACACCAATGTATTACTGAAATATCAATACAAATTTCAATTTATTCCGAACGTGTTGCTATTTACATTTTGAGATGCTCTTCTTGATCAATACTAAAGTGAAGTGATTGCATATATATGGCCCTACTGCATTATTCTCTGGATTGCAATATGCATCCACCTGAAATGTAGATTGCATTGTACCGTAGAGAAGAAGTGAGTCCCTGATCTTACCATTATTTCTTCAAGGTATACACCCAATGTACCTTTCTCTGTTTAAAAAACCCGATAGATCAAATAGGTGAACTCAAAGTGGGTTGTTAAAAAGTGTCTCCCACTAGTGCAGAGAATACAGATCATGATCATAGCTTGCTTATAGGTTCCTGGTGTTACTAGCTCACAGATCAAATATTCAATACCTGTCACATCTGGATGAAACTATTTCTGCTCAGAAACCCGCGCAGACCCGCAGCCAGCCATCTCGATTTAGCATGTCCCGATTAGGAACTTTCTTTAATTTGGTCGAGCTGGAAGACACAGCAAGGTCAATTAAGTGATGAGGAGGATGAGTTAGATGGTAATTGGTAGGAAAGTATATATATGAGCAGGTTCAATTGGGTTGGGGGAATGTTCCTGTTACTACTTTTGTTTTGTTTGCAGGCAGAAACAGTTACTCAAAGACAAAATTAGTAATATGACTAGAAATCAAAATGATAGAAACGTGTCGTATGGTACTGGGAGTGACATACCATATGAACAACCTCAGAGTTATGCCGGTTACATACATCAAGCAAATACAAATACACAACAATCTACGCCAGATCTAACGCGGATGCATGGTGATGGTAGAATGAACTTTCAAAAGAATACCAATGAACAATATTACAATGATCAAGATCGTTACTATGATCACAACACGAATCAATATTCTCAAAATAACCAATACCAAAATATACCCACACATCAAACAAATCATGAAGAACCAACAGATTTTGCATATCCTCCAACCCAACCAATATATTCAAATCCTGATTTAGAAGCTCAGACAAACTATGTGGAACACCCAAATAACGATTTTGGGTTGAATACATACATGGGTTCCCAGGGAGAAATGATGAATCCATATGAAGATTCTGGAGCGGTATACTATAGTGATAATTATCCTTATATTAGAAGAGATAATTTCGATGAAGACAATGATTTAAGTAATAGTATTATTAATGGCTATTTGACAAGAGATATGGATGATGAATATGACGATGACGATGCTAATACAATTGATAAAGTATACTATAAAGATACTTGCAATGAATTTTCAGATTCTGCATCTTCTGTAGAGACAAGAGTTTCTATTATGAATGAAAAAAATACAAAATTAAATTATGGTGTCAGTAGAGCAAGTACTGTATTAAGAAAATTAAAATTATTAAATGGTAACTTTATTTTCGATTCTCCAATCAGTAAATCACTATTACAACAATACTGTCAAGCTACTTCTCAAACGGAAGATTCTTTATCCAATGAATTTAAATTTATGAGATATCAAGCAATTACTTGTGAGCCTGATAAATTAGTACAAGAGCATTTCAGTGCAAGACAATTAAATTATTTAGTTCCAAGAGAAACTGAATTAATGATAGTAATCACAATGTACAATGAAGATCATATTTTATTAGGTAGAAGTTTAAAAGGTGTCATGGATAATATTAGATGTATGGTACGTAAGAACAATTCAAATACATGGGGGTCTGATGCCTGGAAAAAAATTGTAGTTTGTATTGTTTCTGACGGTCGTTCTAAAGTTAATGAAAAGGCTCTATCATTAATGAGTGCATTAGGTTGTTATCAAGATGGGTTTGCCAAAGATGAAATTAATGATAAAAAAGTTAAAATGCATGCTTATGAGCATACTACTATGATGAACATTACTGAAGTTACTGAAAAAGGAATTAAATTAGAATGTGATCAATCAACAGTCCCTGTTCAAATGATGTTCTGCTTAAAAGAACAAAATCAAAAAAAAATTAATTCTCATAGATGGGCTTTTGAAGGGTTTGCTGAATTATTACAACCAAACATTGTAACATTAATCGATGCTGGTACCATGCCAGGTAGTGATTCAATCTATCAATTATGGAGAGAATTTAGAAATCCACAAGTTGGTGGTGCCTGCGGTGAAATCAGAACTGATATTGGTAAATTTGGTAAAAATTTAATCAATCCATTGGTAGCATCTCAAAATTTTGAATATAAAATGTCAAATATTTTGGATAAAACTACTGAATCAAATTTTGGATTTATTACTGTATTACCTGGTGCATTTTCAGCATATAGATTTGAAACAGTTAAAGGTGAACCATTACAAAAATATTTTTATGGTGAAAAAATGGAAACTGATGAAACTAAATTTCATTTTTTTTCATCTAATATGTACTTAGCAGAAGATCGTATTCTTTGTTTTGAAATTGTCACTAAGAAAAATTGTAATTGGATTTTAAAATATTGTAAAGAATCTTGGGCATCTACAGATGTACCAGATAGAGTACCTGAATTTATTTTACAAAGAAGACGTTGGCTAAATGGTTCATTTTTTGCATCAGTTTATTCATTTTGTCATTTTTATAAAATTTGGAGTAGTGGTCATTCAATTGGTAGGAAAATTTTATTGAATTTACAATTTTTCTATTTATTATTCAATACATTAATTTCATGGTTTTCCATAAGTTCATTTTTTTTAGTATTCCGTATACTATCATTATCAATTGCTTCAATGTATCATTCAGTTTTCAATATTTTAAGTGTCATATTTTTATGGTTATATGGTATTTGTATCTTGAGTACATTTATCCTTTCATTAGGTAATAAACCAAAGAGTACAGAAATTTTTTATGTTTTAACATGTTGTTTTTTTGCAATTTTAATGGCCTATATGATTTTTTGTAGTGTTTTCCTAAGTGTTAAATCTTTTGAACATATTTTAGATGGTGGATCAGTGACAATTAAAAGTTTATTTACCAGTGATACTTTCCGTGATATTGTAATTTCCGTGGGTTCCACATATTTATTATATTTCATTAGTTCTATCATTTATTTACAACCATGGCATATGTTTACCAGTTTTGTTCAATACATTTTATTGAGTCCCTCATATATCAATGTATTGAACATTTATGCATTTTGTAATGTCCATGATATTTCATGGGGGACTAAAGGTGCAGCAATTGCTAAACCATTGGGTAAAATCAATACTAAAGAAGATGGTACTTTTGAAATGAATATTTTAATAGCTAGTGATGAAATTCAATTAAACTACAACAAACATTTTGAAAATTTACAATCTGTTAAGGAGAAGGAACCTAATACAGTTACATATGAAGAAGTCAAGACTGGATATTTTGGGTTATTCAGATCTATATTAATTATTGTATGGATACTTTCCAATTTTATTGTTGTTGCATTGGTGTTAGAAACCGGTGGTATTGCAGAATGTATCAGTTTATACAAAGATGAAAAAAAGGAGACATTACCGTTCAAGATATTAACTTCACAATCTTCATATTATTTCAATATAATTCTTTGGATAGTAGCATTTTCTGCCTTGATGAGATTCCTTGGCTGTTTATCATACTTGATAATCCGCCCATTCAAGAAGTTTTCCTTCAACAAGACAGCAAGAACATACAATTCACCAGAATAACTGCATTGCATACTTGCATACTTGCATACTTGCATATATATATATATATATACATCAATACATAAACATAAAATTACCTTATCGCATTATAGCATTATAGCATTATAGACTCTTTCTTAAAGCTTTGAAAACCATTTTTTGCGGTTTCAGTAGGGTTGAGCATAAACCTAG
Source organism: Vanderwaltozyma tropicalis (assembly GCA_030555675.1). NCBI lineage: Eukaryota > Fungi > Ascomycota > Saccharomycetes > Saccharomycetales > Saccharomycetaceae > Vanderwaltozyma > Vanderwaltozyma tropicalis. The sequence goes on from JANIWO010000031.1 coordinate 21,877, forward strand.
CACACCTAGCACAATGTCCTAGGGGTGTAGCCAAGCCCCACATCATGCCACACGAATATTTTGCGCGGTTTTTGAAGAAGCGGCTAGTATTAACACTGAGTCTTCAGAATGAACGGGGCTGGTGGCTGCGGGTGTTTCTGGGCAGACACACTTGCACCACACTGTGAAGCCAGAAGTTACGGGAATATTAAATTTGGAAAAATATTTTTGGAAATTTTGTTAAATGACGAAAACTGGGAATTGTTTATAAGAGAGGTTGGAAAATTAATTGTTCAGTAGTTTAGTCAGTTATTTGTTTTAAGATTGGATATTCAAAGAGGCCAGATAAGGTGATAGTATACTTTGTTAGTATATAGTTTATATTACACATACCATACACTACCATCTCTACACACATCCCCCCCCCCCCTCCAACTCATCGCCATACCCTCTCATCCCGAGTTATAACTAAGAAATAGTTTACGATGAAATTTTCAACTGTTGCTGTTGCTTCTTTAGCTGTCATGACCTCCATGGTCGCTGCTGCTGATGCCACCACTACCAGTGTCTCCACTACCACCACCCACAAGTACGGTAGATTCGACAAGACCAAGAAGTCTCATGCTCCAAAGGAAACCGGTACCCACAAATACGGTAGATTCAACAAGACTTCAAAGTCCCATGCTCCAAAGGCAACCGGTACCCACAAGTACGGTAGATTTGACAAGACTTCAAAGTCCCATGCTCCAAAGGAAACTGGTACCCACAAATACGGTAGATTCGACAAGACTAAGAAGTCTCATGCTCCAAAGGCAACCGGTACCCACAAGTACGGTAGATTTGACAAGACTTCAAAGTCCCATGCTCCAAAGGCAACCGGTACTCACAAGTACGGTAGATTCGACAAGACTAAGCACCATACTTCCACTGGTGAACCAGTTGCTAAGGCTGTCACCGCTGGTGCCCCAGGTAACTTCGGTCAATTGAACGCTATCGGTTTAGCTGTCAGTGGTGCCATGGTCGCCGGTGCCATGTTACTATTATAAGCTAACTCAGTTACAATTTTAACTATGTTTTCTTTTTTTAATTGATCTAACTTTTTTTTCGCTACTGATTAATGACTATGTGATCAGTCTTGAACCTATTTTACCCAGTTTGACGTTTGACGGTTTGAATCATAACATATTGTGTGTGTTATATGCTTATGATTCACATTATCAAACGTTCAATCTCTTCTCCTCATCGATACCAAGAGAGTGTGTGTTTCAATTGGTATCGATTAAGTAGGTTCAAAATAAAAGTGTGTGCAAAAATTCTTCTGTGAAACGTGGAATTTTATCGTCGTCGATACAAATCTTTTTAATTAATTTTATATATTTATATATGTATTTGAAATCTGTATAGATTTGTTGAGACAGGTCTATCCGGATATATACTTATGCCATTATCTCAAATAAAACATGTTTGTTCTACAACATCACTATCATTTTTTTTTCAATATCTGAAATTTAAAAGCTTATTATATATATAAATAATATGAAACATTAATTATATGGGTAAAGATAGAGGTCGAAAGATAAAGATAAATAAGGTCGCTAGTGAACAGATGCACACTCCTCCTAATAGTTATTTACCACCTAAGAAATTACAATTGAATAGTCAATCAAGAATTGCAAAGATCAATGAATTGTATGAACAGCAACGAAGGAAACATCGCGATTCAGTAGTTTCAAATAATTCAACTACTGTACTTTCTACTGATAATGATACTATAAATAATAAAAATACTGATGATAACTGTGTGCCCATAATCAATATTCAAAATAACTCATTGGGAAATGCTAGACAAGAAACTGAATTGAACCCTTTCACTATACCATTGAGATCATCAACACCAGCACCCAGGAATAGAAAGAAGAATTACATTATCAGTGATAATGGAAATTCAAGCAGCTTGGTGGATAATTATGAAGAAGATTATGAAGAGGAACTGAAGTTTACCCCAAAACTGAAATCTAGAAGGAGTATAGAATCGATGAGAAATGTATCACATATCGAAAATCCAGTACGAAGAGATATCTCAACTTCTAGTAAAGTAACCCAAAGGAAAATGAGCAGGATACAATCATTAAAAGCTGTATTAGGTAATCCAGTACCACTGCCCTACATGAACAAGAATAATGATAATAATGAATTTTTACAACAAAAACGTACTTTAAGTGGTAATATCATGACTTTAGACACTATTGAGATGAAGAGAAAAGAGATGGAAAATAAATGGAGTAAACTGATAGCAAAGGATAGAAAATATGTCGAAGAGAAATTGAATTCAAGAAATAACTCAATGAGTTATCTACAGAGAGAGCCATCCACCAGAATTCATTCTTTAAACTTTTCTCAAGAAAGTGAAAATGAGTTACTTCAATCAAACCAAGATTCAATATATCTAAGTCAAATACATGAAGATATCAAATCTAATAAAGAAAAATTAGAACATATTATTACAATTTTAAACTCTGATCAACCGAAAACGTTAAAGGCTCACAATCAAAAAGGTAAAATCTATCAAATAGTGGAATTTTTCCTATGGACAATTTGTATTATTATATTAATTTTTTGTAATATATACGTTATTAAATATTTGTAATATTATACTATTTAACCCTCCCTCTAAAACTTCACATGCTATATACAAGATTAATTATTCATCAAAATCATTTTTTGGTGGTCTACCATCTTCACTTCTCATGTACAAATCAATTGCTGTCGAAAATGCTGCAAAACCAGCACAACCTATCATAGCCGCTTGAGGACCACTCTTAAATGCAAGACCACCACCTGTAATACAACCAGCCATGACACCATTATAAATATCATTTTTAGCTCTTATTGATTCAACAACACATTCTGCACCAGAATAAATCATACCCATATAACCAAAATTTTTAGCACTAGAATACGACCTTTTACCCATATCACTAAATTGCAATTTCATCTGTTGTTTAAACGGTAGATCTGCTATAGTTTGAACATTATTTGGTAATGGACCTCTTATACCATTGTTTGTCGTTACTGAGGGTGTATGTAATGGTGTATCATACGCCATAGAAGCCATGAACAACCCAAAGACACCACCCAGGGCAAACCCAGTAACACCACTAATGACAAACTTACCAGGACATGAGGTCATAAAATTTACCATAACTTGAGCACCTTTTTCACCTTGCTCATCTGGTGTCATTTCACTAAATGGCCTATTTGGTGGAGGAGGAGATATCTGCTCTAAACCAAACCCATTGTACACCATGGCTACTGAATGGAAACACTGTTCTCCACTGTCGGAATACTGTTTAAACTGATAAAGCAACCCAAATAAACCACTTAAAACATCATACTATTGAGCTTCGATTGAAAAAGCTTTAAAGCTTTAAATTTATTTCACATTATTGAGCTATATCCGTCACGTGATAATACTAATTAATACAGTTAATACAACGATTATTAATGGAACAGAAAGGTTTAATAGCCCTTTGTAAGTGCTGGTTGGCCGTATATGGAGTGTGCGTGCATTTAGGTACCACTTGTAACACTATTGACCAGCTATTACACCAGATACATGCCATTCGTGCACAACGATACAAAGTGACAGTTATTAAATTGACTCAATTGCCACTAGTAAACCATTGATTCAATAGCTTACCATGATCCTAAGTACCGATAGAGGCAATCCCCCACTTACCATCCATTCATATACCAACAATCAACCTAATACCACCACTTTTACGCAATGCCAGCGTTCCTTCAGCTTTAAACTGGGAAAAGCTTTCTGAAAAATTTTGAAGCCATCGCCATCCACAATGAAAGATTTTTCAGTTGGTGATGAGTTTGATTTGTATGAGATATATGAGTTGATGGTGGGTTACCTGTAGATCTAGGTGTTATTAGAGGTTCCCCTGCTGCTGTGAGAAGTTATAACACAAGAGAAATGACCACCCCTGAGGCGTTAAAACCTTTAGTGGATCGTATTCTATCAAATCCGCTACAATTTAAAGTTGCCAGTAAGAAAACTGGTGAAAAGGAAGAGGATAAATCTTCATATATTATAATTGGTAAAAGTAATAAGCAGTCTAAGATACCGTTAGAGGATACTGTGTCGGACATGGCCATCAACAGTAAAAAACAGGCTAAAAAGGCTAAGTTATTACCTAAATCAATGGCTGAAGCCATAGCTATGTATACTAAAAATGAAGAACCTGCCAAGGCTAAAGAACAAGATTTAAGCGATACTGATTACAACAATGCTGAATCATCTAGTGAAACTAGTAACAGTGAAGAGGAAGTTTTCCATGAAGCAAGTGAATATGCTGGTGGTTTGGACAAATCTAGTAAGATCAAAGAAGATCTGGGAGGTATCATTGATGAAGAATTAGGCGATGTCGTAGACGAAGATTTTGGATTACCATTAGATTCTGTTAAAGAACCATCTAGTGAATTTGCTGCCCTTAAGGAAACCGATCAAAAAGAAGATGATGATGACGAGGAAGAAGAAGAAGATGCTGATTTTGAGATGACTAAGGATGAAAGTGAAAATGAAAATGAAAATGACAGTGAAAGTGAAAGTGAAAGTGGAAGTGAAAGCGGAAGTGAAACATCAGATGAAACTGCTTTGGATAATGAAAGAATCCAACTTCAACAAGAAGCTGCTGAACATAATGAAGAATCTGGCGAGGAAGAATCTGAAGAAGAAGAAGAATTGAAACATAAAGAGCCTTCTTCAAAATCTCAAAGCCCATCTTTAGCTCCAGCTGTTGCAACTCCTGAATTGAAAATTTCAAAAAAATCTGCTCTTCCTGCAGCTGAACTATCACAATTTTATCAGTTTAATGAAAACATTAATGATGTTGGTTCTATTAAGAAGTCACCTATAGTTAAGAACTGGGGTACTGTACTAACTAATTTAAAACCTTGTGGTTTATTGAACCATGGTGTTACTTGTTATACAAATGCTGCTGTTCAAGCTATGTTACATATTCCTGCTGTTCAACATTATCTTTTTGATATACTACGTGGAAAATACAGTGATACTATTAAACATGATTCTGTTTCATATATTCTAGCTGAAACTAGTAAAAAGATGTGGTGGAGGGAAAAAAAGAATGGTAATAGCTCTTTTATTAATCCAAAAAAGTTGATTTCAAAATTAGATGACATTAACTGTATGATGAGTGAATGGCAACAGGAAGATTCTCATGAATATTTCATGTCTTTAATGTCAAGATTACAAGAAGATTCTGTTCCAAAGGGTCATAAAATGACTGAATCAATTATATATGATATCTTTGGTGGTCTATTGAAACAAGTTGTCACTTGTAAATCATGTGGTGGTGCTTCAACAACCGAACAACCATTTTATGATTTATCATTACATCTAAAGGGTAAGAAAAAGCAAACATTAGCCAATGATGACTCTGCTCCTCCATCTCCACAAACCCCAACAGCTGCTTCAAATGGTAATAATCTAATTCAAAAAGATTTAAAATCAAACGCCGATAATGAAGATTCTGAATCAAAGACTAGGTTCACTATTGAAAAATCTATAAGAGACTTTTTCAACCCAGAATTAATAAGATTAAATAAAGAAAAAGAAGGTTACTTATGTGAGAAATGTCATAAAACTACTAATGCTGTCAAACGTAACACAATCATCAGACCTCCAGAGACTCTTTTAGTTCACTTGAAAAAATTTAGATTCAATGGACAATCTTCTTCTAAGATGAAGCAAGCTGTATCTTTCCCAATGTTTATGGATTTAACTGAATATTGCGAGAGTCCAAGAGGTAATAGAAAGAAGATTCCTGTTAAATATCAATTGATAAGTGTTGTTGTACATGAAGGTCGTTCATTATCTTCTGGTCATTATATTGCTCATTGCAGGCAACCAGATGGATCATTTGCCATTTATGATGATGAATATATTAACAAAATATCAGAAAGAAATGTTCTAAATGAACCAAATGCATATTATATGATATATACAAGACTTACACCAAAGGAAGTCCCATTAAGAAATCCACCATTAACTAATAAAGATGTAAGCATCCCAATGCAAAATTCTGCTCCATCTTCAAATAATTCATCACCACAAGTTAATAGAAATGGTAACCGTAAAAAATCTAATAAAAACAAGAAGAGAAGATTTAACAAATACTAGGTATTCATGAACTGCATTCTAATTTATAAATATATTTTTTTCTATTCTACCTCATGGTTTTGCATTTTATCCCAATTTTATTTATCTTTATACTAATAACATTTAATAACATTTTAAAAAAAGTCTTTTAATTTATGAACTTTTAGTTTAAGTTCAAGTTCTTATAATATACAAAATAAATACAATTTAATTATAATGAATTATTTACAAGTTGATCAAATAGGCAATCAAATTGACTTATATACATTTAAGGAATAATTTTAATCCCCATAGATTTTGCTACACCAATAATTGATTTTACAATTCCTTCCATTTCCAATGCCACATGTCTACCATCTGTCTTCTTAATTTTGGCAATCTCGTAAACATGTTTCAAAGATAACTCGCCAAGAGTTCCTTCTTTATTTGTTAAATTTGGAGTACCATGACCCTTTTCAACACCTAAAGCTTTCAGTAATAAGTAGCCAGTTGGTGGTGATTTCATCTCAAAGGTAAAAGTTCTATCCGGTTTAATAGTAATTAGCACAGGTACTGGCACACCAGGTTGATATATAGCAGTTCTTGCATTGAATTCTTTACAGAAATCAATGGCTTTAATACCTTTTGACCCCAGAGCTGGACCTACTGGAGGAGTCGGAGCAGCTTGACCTGCACCAACAATCAACTTAACAAGCAAATTTTTTGTAGCCTGAGACATACTCCACTCACGATTAGGATACTACAGAAATGACACACTGCCTTAAACAACTAAACCCAACCCAACCTCATCACAGAGAGTTATTCACCTTTTTAACTTGATGATTAGTGGTAAAGTTTCATTGAATTTGAGATATTGCATGTTAATTTTCGCTATTTTAATGGGGAAAAAGCACCACGTGACTGGAGAATAGCTAGGATAATACCGATTTTGCGATGAGAAGAGCATTTTTAAACTAGTTTAAACAATTGATATCTTAGCAATGAGTTGGCCATGGGCCAATATATCTTATTTAAATCTATAATAATATATAATGTACTGGAGATGATGGGGAGAAAAAAAATTAACAGTATCGTTGATGAAGGGAGAAAGAGTTTGAAATACAGAAATCAAGTCTTTTCTAAATGGGTGATTGAACAATTCATCAACAATACTAGTTGTAAATGGGATCATAATGTATAATAAATGTTTATGGTGGATGAATATGAATTATTGGGTCATGATAATACAATAATCAAAGAACAAAAAATAGTACGAGTAAAAATATTCTTTTGAGTAAATCAATGGGAATGGTATTTTCAGTAAGATTATTTCTTTGAGTTTGTATTGGTGGTAGAAGAAATCGCAGTACTGTTAGCAGTTGCTTGTTTCTTCTTCTTCTTTTCTAAACCTGCAATATGGGCCTCACTTTGGTCAACTTGGGTATGTCTGTGGTATTTACTACTGACTAAGTCATATTGACCATCGTTTTCAACAACTGTACATGTATCGATACTTTCAATCCATGGATCTGACATAATTTCATCAATGTTAGCTCTGCATGCTGGTGCTAAGTCAACCATACGGGAGATAATATGTTGAGATTCTTCAGGCAAAGAATGGTATAATCTTTGAGGTCCAATATTGGTGTTATTAGGATCTGAAGGATTATGAGAACTTGAAGTTTTTTTATCGGAAGAACCTGTAGCATTATCATAAGATGGAGGATTTGGAGTTTTAGTTACTAAAGAACTTAAAGAATCGCAATCACGACCAGAACAGAACAATTTGAATGAATTGTCTCTTAGTTTTGGAACTTTCCATGGAAATTTCTTTAATACCATACATGCAAATATAATAGCAGCAGACCAAATATCTACAGGACGAGGATCATATTTGGAGAAGATACAAACTTCTGGAGCCAAATATGGGTCACTACCAACAATACCACTGGCTTCAACAAGATTTTTGGAGAAAGGATATGAAAAGACAACAGCAGCTCCAAAATCAATTAATTTTACAATACCTTTATTATTAATAACACAATTGTCTAACTTTAAATCTCTATGAGCCAAACCAATACCATGTAAGTAATGAATACCAGTTAAAATTTGCTTAAAACAACATGAAATTTCTTCATAAGACATCTTATTACTCATAACAATGGCGAATAAATCATACTCACAATATTCCATAACTTGGAAGATTCTGTTGGTTTCATAAGATATTTCAACAGTTTCAATAATATTTGCATGACGTAGAGTAGTACCAATACAATATTCAGATGTAATTTTCTTCACATAATCACGTTTAGTTTCATTTTCAAACTTGGATCTGAATTCTTTAACAGCAAAAACCTCTTTATCTGAGATTCTTCTAAATAATTTAACACTACCACCAGCACCAGCACCCAAATCTTCACCTGTTCTTTCATATCTTTTAGAAAATGGTAGAGCAGCTTTGTTTGTGTTTGAATATAATGTATCAGAGGCACCACTGCTACTTCCATAGATACTTGGAGAATAACTTTGATTTGAAGAATTAGAAGATGTTGCCATCGGTATATTAATAGAGTTATTAACATAACCATTAGATGGTACTGGTAATGGAGCTGCTGTAGTTGAGCCAGCACTATTAGTCGAACCTTTTTTAAAGAAACTTTTTAAATTTGACACAGAAGAATGATGGTTTTTTGGAACACTTTGAGCAGGGGCAGATTCTATCATAGTTGGTGGAGTAGAACTGGCATAACTTTCTGTGTATGATGAGGGTTGTCTTGAAGATTGATAAATGCTGCTAGTTCTTGCACGACCAGGTTTTGGGATAGCTGTAGCGCTAGTTGTTGAGGAATAATTTGAATTCAAACTACCTGTGACAGTAGTATTTGTAGTAGAGTATGATGATGGACCATGACTATCCTTGGAATTCTTGGAGAAAAATAAATTACCCAATTGAGATGATAGAGAGTTAGATCTAGAAACAGAACCATATTGTGCTGAACTATCCATTGCAGATTTTTGTAATTTTTGTTTTGATATCACAAATCTTGGTTCAACAGAGTCGACGACTGGGGAAGAAATGACGTTAGAATCAATAGCAGAAATATTACTTGGCATACTGCTTCCATAACTTTCAATCCAAGAAGAGCTTAATGAAGAGTTATTACTACTAGAGCCAGTTTTTTCTTTATTAGAATTAGGAACAGAATATGGAATACTGGATGATAATGATGGGAGTTGCTTTCCTTGAGTAGAGCTTGAATAAGATCTTGCAGTTTTTCTACCTGGAACAGCAGTGGTGTGCGATGGACTGTATGCACCCATAGACATAGCTGTTTCAATAGTCATTGAACCTGAGTGACCTCTTAAATGTAAACCAGTACCATACATCGTAGCAGTATGAGCGGAGTTCGCATCTGCAAAACTTGCAGATAACCCACTTGTCAAATGAGAGGAAATGGTACCTGGACGTCTGAGTCTTTGTGAGGGGGTTCTACCTGGGGTAGTTGACCCCGGAAGAAAATAAATATCTTCATCATTATCATCATCAGCATCATTGTCGTCGTTACCATCAATGTTGGTTGTATTACCATACTCATCACCATCATCGTCATCATCATCTTCAGAATCCAATTGAGTCACTGTAGTGATGCTCGTAAATGAATTACGAGATACATTTTCAGGATATATATTAATTAATTGAGGAGGTGTTAATGAAGGAGAAGGCTCCTTGTCAAGCTCAGGAACGGAACTAGGTTTCTCATTGAGCTCTTTTTCCTTTTTCTCTTGCAAAAGTCTGGTAAGAGAGGACATTAATCTTTCAATAAATAAAGCTTTTTCCAATTAAATCAAAATTTAAAATATTACTAATAAAAACTTCAATAATCTGTTTATTGTTAACGTGTTTCTCTAAAATAAAAAGCAGTCAATTAAATAATTAGCAACTGTAAGCACAGAGATACCTTATTGGGAATATATTAATTAAAATAATCAACTGATCAATCAATATTGTATCTTAATACTAATAATCTGAAAACCCTCTAACAATTGGTCATTTTTAGCAACTTCGTGCTTCATTCCCTTTAACTTTAAGCAGTGAGTCATGCGGTACGGTTGCTGTATAGATAATTTGATCAGTAAACTTAATAAAAGTGATGCCAATGCCAAGGGTATTACACTGAGCAATACATGGATGCAGTCAACAGATGTATTGGGTTATTTAAAAATAGAGTCCATGTTCAATCTCTAAAATTGAGTTAAAATTGAGTGAGTTGGGGCAGGAAAAATGTGCAGTCATTTTAATTGAAATTATGGTACATGTTCATATATATGATTATATATCTATTTATAAACTATGATGTTGTGAAAATGGTAAATGCATCTGTGAAAATGGATTATGCTGATTTCTCTAGTAATTGTTCGTTTTCTTTGAACAATTTTTCATGCATTTCTCGCAGGTCTTTGTAAGCATTGGTTAAAGTTTCCATATTGTTCTTCAATTCAGCAATTTCTTTATCTTTATCAGTGGATTTTTCAGTGGTGTCATTGTCGCTTAATTCACCGACTACTTTGACATTACTGACAACGTTATTACTACTAGTGAAGAATGCAGCTTCTTGAGTTTTAATGTTATCCATGAATAAGTCAAAATCTTGCAATGGCAAAACAGTTTCATTGACATTAGCTGGGATTTGATGCCAAATATCATGTAATTGACCTGGTTTATTGGTTTCACGGACAACTCTTTGCAAGTTTGGTAATTTTTGCATACCAGTTTTTGATTTAGAACCACCGGTGAAATCCTCACTGTGGTCATCGTAATGAGTAGTTATCAAAATGTTAGTAACACTACCATGGTCAGTATGTTGTGTAGTCAATGGTTGAATGGTTCTTAAAATTTGTTTAGAGAAAATTTCAGTGATTGATAGTTTACCAGTTGAATCACCAACTAAAATCAAAGTACCATCTAAAGAAATTTCCAAACATTCAACATTAACATCTATAATTTTAGAGACTAATAATTGACCAATGGCAAATAACTCTTCTGGTTTTTGTAAACCATCTTCACCTGGTAAAATTTCAACTAGGGCAAACATCTTACCCTTGTTGCTGGATCTTTCACCGGATGATTGTGTTAAATTAATCATTCTATTACCTGGTAATGAGTAAAACAATGGTAAATGGAAACAACCACTAGATGTACCAATATAGATGGCTCTATCAGCTGGATCTAAAATCAAAGATGTGACAGCAAACGGTAAAGAGAAAGTAGTCAATAATTTTGGTTTAATTTGATTTCGACTTTCATTTTTCTTATTCAAATTAGCAGTAGCACCTAACATATTTAAATCGTAACATCTAATGGTAGCATCTTGAGAAGCAGTGTACAATTTCATACCAGAGGAAGATAAGAATTCACCATGAGTAGTAGAAACTTGGAAATCAGTCACTGGTAAAGTATGGTCATGTAAAATAACGACTGGTTTTGGTTCTTCCATGGAAACTAAATCCATAGTTTGCCAAATCATCACACGAGAATCGTTACCTGAAGTGATAACGTACTTACCATTCATGACAGATTTAATCTTGGTAATAGCTTGGTAATGAGCCATTGGCTTGACAGATAATAATATACCTGAACTAATTTCCCATACGTATAATTTACCAGTTGGTGTGGAAGCTAATAATAAATATGGTAGATCGCTTTCTAAATTTTCCACAACTTCCAAACAGTTGACCATTTCAGGTAATGGCAACCTTTGTTCAATGGACTCTCTTTTATGAGCACCAGCAATGTTATAAACGTTGATCAAAGCCTTTTGAGCTTGAGCAACAAATAAATATTTATCACCAACTTGAACAGCACTGTTTTTAGAACTAACAGTACATTGTCTCAAATTAGTTTGTTCAAAAGAGTGAATATTGGCAACTGCACCTGTAGTGCAAGTAGTAAAGATCAGTTGTTCATCCATGGCACCTATATCTTTGACAATCTACCACTTTTAAACCTTGCATAAAACAGTTGATGAGATGAGATGCCCTCTGAAATTTTTCACTTTTTTATAAAGCATTGCCAAATTTTAAAAATTGAAAAATTATGAAAAATAGTTGAATTTTATTGAAATAAATGGTGTATTTAAAGTGTAATCCAGTCGGTATCAGAGGGATAATTGAGTGCAGCATTACTCTATAATTGGCACTGGTATTGATATTGTTTTCAAAATGCCTTTAAATATCATTAATCAAGTTTTATCGGAAGGTACAGATTCATTACCTTATTTTGATACTATTAAGCAAATAGCTCCATATGCTATTGCTGGTGGTGCTATCAAGTATTGGTCTCGTGGTACTAGTAACATTTGGGAGAGACAATTGCATGGTAAAGTTTACATTGTCACCGGTGCTACTTCTCAAGGTATGGGTACCTCTGTGATATATAAGATGGCCTCTTTAGGTGCTCAATTAATTATATTAACTAGAGAGATTGATGAATGGTCCACTGAATGGTGTAACGATTTGAGGGAGAGAACTAATAATGAATTGATTTATATGGAAAAATGTGATTTAGGTAATCTTTGGGAAATAAGAAAATTTGCCACTGACTGGTTAAATAATTCTCCACCTAGAAGATTAGATGGAGTTATAATCATGTCAGGGGATATGGAACCATGTGGGGTTCCCAAGATTACCAGACCTATTAGGAAATCCACCCATGACGGGTTGGAAGTTCAAATGGGTGTCAATTTTGTCAGTATTTTCCATTTATTAGACTTACTACAACCAAGTTTCAAAGCCCAGCCTCCTGACAGAGATGTCAGAATCATATACACTACATGTTGGTTGCAAAGTATGGGTGAAGTGAAACTGGACGACCCCCTATGGCAAGAAGCTAAATATGACAGTGCTTTAAAATTTTTTGCATCAAGTAAATTACAAATGGGGTTATGCATACTGGAATTACAAAGAAGATTATCCAACGATATCAAGAATTTACCTTCTCGTGATGGTGCAGACAGAACCGGTAACAACATTGCCTTTGCTGTCGTGCAACCAGGTACCATGCGTTCCATCAGTTTACGTAGAGTTATCAGTAATGGATCTGTCTTGTTATTAATCTTCCTTTACTGCACATTACTGTATCCATTTTTATGGTTATTCACCAAGAGTGGAGACAGAGGTGCTCAAAGTGTAATGCATGCCGTGATGTCCCCAGAACTAGAAGAAATCAACACTGATGAAAAAAATGCAGTAAAATACATCTCTGAATGTACATCTATACCATTTGTCAGAAAGGAATTTACAGATGAAGAACTACAAAAAAAATTATTTGACAACACTCGCAAACATATACAACAACTGGAAAAGAAACTGGCCATCAAGAGAAACCAAGCAAAAAAACAACGTTAGCAACAACAACACTATCATTACAATAATCATACAAATAGCATTTATATACAAATAATACTACATCTTCATATACATATTAAACTTTTAGATGATTTGTGTCACTGCTACAAAATGAAGGACTGCACCAACCAACTCCACACGCGGTGGTGACCGGATGCACAAACGTATACCCTTGCACCACACACTAACCCGGTTTTTTATATAAAAAATGTTATTTTTTAAAAAAAAAAGCTGCCGAGGCGCGATGTGCAACAAAAACGCGCGCTGCGAAAAAGCGACGCAACTTTCCGAACCGACGCAACTTTTGGCCAAAATCTGAAAAAGTTTCAAAATGTATAAAGAACTCATCGATTTGTATATAAGAGGTGGTGGTATTTTGTTGATGGGTTATTGTGTTTGTTGTATTTTTCAATAGACCAACTACACATACTTATTAACAATGGTTGCCTTGATTTCCAAGAAGAGAAAGTTAGTCGCTGACGGTGTTTTCTACGCCGAATTAAACGAATTCTTCACTAGAGAATTAGCTGAAGAAGGTTACTCCGGTGTCGAAGTCAGAGTTACTCCAACCAAGACTGAAATTATTATTAGAGCTACCAGAACCCAAGAAGTCTTAGGTGAAAACGGTAGAAGAATCAATGAATTGACTTTGTTAGTTCAAAAGAGATTCAAGTTCAAGGCTGGTACCATTGTCTTATACGCTGAAAGAGTTCAAGACCGTGGTTTATCTGCTATTGCTCAAGCTGAATCCATGAAGTTCAAGTTATTGAACGGTTTAGCTATCAGAAGAGCCGCTTACGGTGTTGTCAGATACGTCATGGAATCCGGTGCTAAGGGTTGTGAAGTTGTTGTTTCTGGTAAATTAAGAGCTGCCAGAGCTAAGGCTATGAAGTTCGCTGACGGTTTCTTGATCCACTCCGGTCAACCAGTCAACGATTTCATTGACGTTGCCACCAGACACGTCTTGATGAGACAAGGTGTTTTGGGTATCAAGATTAAGATTATGAGAGACCCAGCCATGTCTAAGGTTGGTCCAAGAGCCTTGCCAGATGCTGTCAAGATTGTTGAACCAAAGGAAGAAGAAAAGATCTTGGTTCCATCTGTCAACGATTACAGACCAGCTGAACAACAAGAAGAAGCTACTGCTTAAATTATTAATTTAAATATAATCAAATAAGTATATATCTAATTTTAATCATTTAAACCTTTTTTCTAAATATTATTATCATCTCATCGTGAAATTATATTTTGAATGTGAAACTTATTTAAAGAGTCATTTTTGAAAACTTCATAACACTTTTACTAATCTCATCCCAAGGAGTGATAATAAATACCATATACAACACCTCGACAGCAATGATTGGTTACGCTGAACTATGTACTATTGGCTCAGGTTTAATCCTGGTTTCATCATCCTTTTTAATGGGTGTCTTCTTTGGTAATCAACCTTATGACTACCATTTATTGTTTGATGCTAGTGCTAATCAAGACCATTTCGATGCTGCTTTAAAGCATTATCAAACTGTTCATGATACAAACCCAAAGGTAATCTATACTTTAATTGGTGTAGCCATTTTGGGTTTCATTGGTTCTATGATTAGAATCTATAAACCAAATCCAGAATTACAATTATTTGAATACACTTCATTAGGTTTATTCGTATTTGCCATCTGTATCTTCATCACAAACATTAAAACTGGTATTGAATGTTCAATCTCTCACAACTGGGGTGAAGTTAACGAAAGCCAAGGGTTAGCTGTCTTAGCATCTTCTAATATCATTTTAATCTTAATGTTAATCGGTGTTTTATTATTACAAGCTGGTTTATGGTACACTAACTGGGATTACCAAACTAGATTACAACAATTCTATGCTGAAGAACAAGCTGAAGCTGCTGCTGCTGCTGCTAAAGAGACTACTTCCAAGGGTAAAAAGCAAAATAAGAAGGAATCTAAGAAACAAAAATAGTTTATATTTAAATTTTATTTAATTTATTTACATGACAATATTTAGAATAATTTAAATCCATTACCATTTATAGACATTGTTAGTAACACCTCTGACTGGTTTATCAGCTAATTGAACCCAAGGTTTCTTTTTAGATTCTTTCAATTTTGATTCAAAATCTAATCTTCTTTTAGTGACAGATTTTGTCTTTAAGATACATTTAACATGGATGTATGGATGAGTTATAATACCAACTCTACCTCTACCTTTAAATTCCATTCTTCTCATCCAGTTACCGTCACTACCTGTCCAGATTTGGGAAATGTACAGATCATCTGGATTCAGTTTTAATTTATTAGCATCCTCAATACCTCTTTGTAACAGTTCACCAACTTCCCTCGCTACATGTCTTCTATTGAAATGACACTGAGTGATAGCTTTCTTCAAATCCAAACCATTCAATAGTCTTAAAACTTGTGTAGTCTTCTTCAAAGATGATTTCAATCTATATGATTGTAAATAAATGGAAGGTTCCAATACATCGATCTCTGCTTGAGATAACTTCAATCTATATTGTTTATTGTTTGATGGCAAAGTTATCACAGTACCTTTTTTGTAAAAACCACCATTCATCTCACAATTGGCCTTATATAATCTTTTCTTTAAAGGAGTTAGGAACAATTCAGAAGCTGATTTTTCCTTTTGTTGAAGTTTTTGAATGTGTTGTTGTAATGCAACATCATTTTCTACAGTGATACTATTTTGTTGTTCAATTTCTTCAGCTTTAGTCATTTCATTACCATTATTGGAAGCTGCTACCATTCTATCTGATAGTCTACCTGAACGTGGGTTGCTAAAGTTTACATCTTTAGTCAATCCACCAAATAAACTTCCAGATTCGTTAGAAGTTCCACCATTCATTATCATGCTACTAGCTGTGAAAAGCCTCTTGGAACTCAAATTAAAGACTTGGCCGTGGCTCATAGCAACAATACCATTGCTTAACAGTCTATGGACTCCCATCCTGCACTCGGTTTCCCTCTTTTCTACTACTTATTCATCCATTTTGATCTTAAAACTTCCTTTAAATTGTAAAGTTTCATTGTTTTTCAAAGGCTTGCTGTTGGTGAAAAAATGTGATACAAGCAGTAACTGAAAGGCATATTCAATGATGTGTAAGAAGGTTTAGTAAAGGTATTAAAAAGGTTGGAAATGGTACTACTGCCATCTTGTTGATAGTGTTTGTTATTGTATCTGTTTTTTCATTAATCGTTGTTTATTAAAATGATTAAAATGATTAATTACAAAGCAAATTATTAGGAAAATATAGATTATGTATATAAAGAGGCTATAGGACTATAACCAATAGCGGGAACGAAAGATTAAGGAAGGGGCAGTACCTGACTATTTAAAGATCTTTTTTATCTTTTTCATTAAACCCTTCTTTTGTTTCTTGTTATTGGTTTCAGTAGATTTATTTGAGATAGTATTTTTAGTAGTTTCTAAGTTTGATTCAACTGGTAGATCATTTTCTTTATCATTATTGTCAACTTCAGATGGTTCAACTATTTCTGGGACAGTTGGCTCAGTTACTTCAGGAACATTTGGTTCATTGACTACTTTTTCAGAATTTTCATCTAAATTCAATTTTTCATCTAGATCTTTATTCAATTGTTCTGCATTTACATCAGTTACCTCTTTCAATTCTTTGATTTCATCTGGTTGAGAGATAATGACTGGTGTATTTACCATTGCTTGTTGATCTTCAACTTCTGGGGAACATGTGGCTGATTCAGGTTCTGGTACTGAAGGCTCAGATGCTGCTAGAGAAGATTGGACTTCATCAGAGACAAGTACCGGAGATACAGACTTCTTGGAGCTTGACCCAATGGTCTCGTTATCATTATCATCCAAAAGAATGACTTCTTCTGATATAACCATTCTTTCACCAGTTTTCTTATTTCTTCTAATTCTCTTCTTTATCTTGACTCTTCTCTTCTTAGTTTTCTTAGACTGAGAGTCTTCTTCAATAATATAGTTGTTTTCAAAACCTGTACCGTCTACTTCCTTCTTGTACTCATCGTTCAATACCCATTGACCGTCGACAATATATTTAAAGTGGATCTTATCCATAGATTCAAACTTGACAGGTAATTCCACGGAAAAGGACCCATCACTAGCTTTCTCTAAATGTGTTTGTTCTTCCCAATTATTGAATTCACCAGTGACCATAACGTCTTCTGGACCAGCAGGCCACTTGAATGTAAAATAATTACAACTTGAAATACTCATCCCTTATGATTCTTCTATTAAAATTTCACCAAAACTTAACCAATTTACAAAATTCCAAAGAGTAACAACAAAATATCTTTAAAACTACCACTGGTACCAATAGTATGAGTGTATACAATCTGCTCTATGACCCTTTTCAACACATCCCAACACTTTAACAAGGTTGTAAATGTATCTTTAAACCTCAATCCTTTTGCATTTTGCTTATCGCGTGGATACCAAACACGATGCACCAAGTGACACCATGTCATAAGCAAGCGATGATGTGAGTATAAATGCATGAATATATCGATCATGGTGAAAATAATGACCATCTGGATAATACGAGGATGCTGCTACAGTGCAATTATCATGGAATATCTCTTTTAAAGTGTTTCAAATTGTCGAGATCTCGTCGATTTCTTACAATTAGCTAATAAATATTATATTATCTAATATCATATACATTTTAATGTTTAATATTATATATTGTATGCTTATAATGCAGTACCAATTTTTTCACCTAGCTTGATCCTTTGGCCAATCTCTATGTGGTATTGGAAATCTATTGGAGCTTCGAAACATAGTACATTGGTACTACCAAATTCGAATCCACCCATTTCTTCACCTTTGATTAATGGGACACCTCCTAATTCTTTGTTTGTATTGTTGTAAACTGCCTCGTAGCAAGTACCTGCCATTTCTCTTCTTGGTTTCACGTTTGTCACCAACTCTTTGTCGAAATTCAATTTGATTGAACCAACATTAGTGGCACCCACTGCAGTCATACTGAAAAATCCATGTTTCCAATAACCTAATAACGGTACTCTTTCATTTAATACAAATAAGTTTGGGAAATTACGTTGGAAATATGGAGACACAGAGAACAAATGACCTGGGAAATGACGACGTAATTTGCAAACCCAATCGATTGGTGAATGGAAATGATGATAATCACCAGGTGATAAGTATATTACCACAAAATATAATTGTGAATGTTTCTTTGGAGCGAAAGCAGTTGTATTCAATGGATTTTTATAAACTGGGATATCCATTTGTGATAATTCCTTTAATAATTTTGTTATTTTTTGATCAGATGCATTATATTCTAATAATGATTTATCACCTTCATTATAAAAATGTTTAAATGAATCCTCAGTTTTGAAATTTTCATTATATGCAGATAGATCCAGACTTGATTCACTCTTGGACATCAAAGGATCTTCATGTGTTCCCAAGAACTCTCTAATGGAATAAGTTAAACCTTTCACTTGTTCAATGGCACCAGTTTCTGAATCAATGACACCAAATTGTAAAATAGTACCATCACTTGGAGAAACAATAACATTTTCACCTTGAGCAATGGGTCTTGTACTTGGATCGATCTCTCTGTAGAAGAATGAAGCTAAATTCTTATAATTCAAGAAATTTTTTTCTAATACTTCATCCATATTAACGTCGTATAAATAACAATAAAATCTATAACCATAAGGTCTAAACCACATCGGTAGTGTCAATTGGTTGAAACTACCCCATAGACGAGACATTGCATTCAATGGTAACGTCGAATACCAGAATAACAACCAATTACCTTGGAGGATAGTAATATGTTTTGAATAAATTGAAAACCCATTCGAATGATCTTGTGATTCCAAATCTCTTCTGGCATTATAGCTGGCCTGCAACTTCCTAGCAGTGTACCACTTCTTGATCAAATAGCATACAGTGGCAAACGCCAGAAGCTTCCAAAAGAAACTGAAAGATGTCTCTTGAATCAATTCATCATTATTTAACGACGTTCTCATCAGATTCAAATCCAAACGATTATTCACTGGGTTCTCACCCCGATAACTTGTACTAAAATCATCAAACCCCATCATTCACTACCCCTCAACTCAGTCAACAACACCAATGCGCTACAGCTCACTACCACCACTTGACTCACCTATTTGTAATAAACATCTTTTCTAACATTTATAACAACATCATTGCATTGATAATTTTTCATAAAATTTCATTGCCGTTAGTAATATTGGCAGCTTAATAGTGATGAGTTGGATGATATTATACAAACGTTTTGTTATTTATTGATGATCTTGTTGTATATACGTGGACTATTTAGATGATTCGTTAATGTTATTGATGTGAGAGTTATTTTTGTCTCTTGGATTTGTGCCGTTTCTCTGTCTGTAGCGTGTGGAATTGATACTTGCGATGATGGAATTTATGATTGATGCAGTGGTGGTTGGATCTGTGGGGGACTCTTGTAATGCAGTTTGTAATGCAGGGATCAAGCCTTGTGTGCCGTTGCCCGTTAGGGTATCCACCAATTTTGTTAGATCTTTGTATTCGCTCTCATAGAATGCCAAATCGTCTTCGATTCTCTTTATGTACAATTTCTTACGTTCTCTGAACTTGAAAGCAGCCAATCTGTTTCTCTCTAGGAACTCCTTTCTGTTGCGAACCTTCCCGTTGACATCGAGGTCGTTTTCTTCTTTGACATTAACATTATTGTTCTGTTTCCTTTTCTTGCCTGTGGCAGTTCCTTTAGTTTTATTATTTACAGATGGGAGTGGAATTGGTGCTGATACCGTAGAAGTCTGTGGAGGAGGAGGAGGTGCTGGTGCTGTTGCTGGTGCTGTTGCTGTTGGAGCTTGTGGTGGAGGTATCGTCGCAGCTGCCGTTAATGTAGGGGAGGCTGTATTGGTATATGCCAACAACGAAGTTAACCCAGGAGTGAAAGGAGCTGTAGTACCACCTGAAATCATGGGCAAGATTGTGTGCGTGGTAGGGAGGGCACCCCCAAGAGGTGTCAACCCAGTACGCATCCTACTTTCATTGGGGGTTAACCCAGTCCCTACAAAATATCCATTATTACCATTACTATTATTAGGATCATGAGGTAAACTTGAAGTTGCCATATATGTAGGTGAAAGTAACAAAGGAGGCAATTTCTTGGACCCCCCGGGGGTCAACAAACTACCTGAATACTTGTGTCCATCAAACCCCATCAATCGACTACCACTGCCACTACTAATACTACCATTTGAACCTCTTACGTTAGGTTTTTTAGTTGATGCAAAACTTTGCTCAAACGGGTTCAACTCAAGGTCAAAAGATGAAACATTCGCATTCCCACCTCGACCCATCACTTTCTGCTCGCCAACATTGTTCTCAGCCATCGTTCAATACTGCTATACTGCTTTGAACCCACCATTTAATCCTCATTTCATAACAAGTTTATATCTTGATGTTAATAACTTCTTTAAAGACAAATTTGCTTGGTCGTCACGCTGGTCACAGTGAACGGGAGGGCTTGAAGAGACACTATAAAGGTAGATTAGTGAGTGTATATGATACTATACAATGCTACAGAGTGGTATAAAACTATTCTTGTGAGTGGAAATGTTCTTCAATTGACTTGGCTAGCCTCTTGGACGCCTCCTCCAATTGAGCAGTGTCTTGAGCGTAAGCTGTAGTTATTCTCATGAAGTTACAAGTTTCCGTGGAAAATTCAACGTTCATGGCCATCTTGTGGCCTAGTACTGCTTTGACACCGTTCTTGAGACATATCTTATTGATTCTGTTCATGTTGTCAACTATATCTTCTTTGACGTTGATTTTGATGGTGATGAACATACCTGCAGATGGAGCCATGATGGAAAATAATCCCTCTTGGTATGCTCTTGTGGCTTGTAGAGCTTGGAACATGATATTACGTCTATGTGTGTATTGGCCAGCTACTTTCATCACCCATTGGAACCAACCTTCCATGGAGGCTTCATCGAAACTTCTGGTTTTACCTTCAGGTCCCAAGTAAGGTTGAGCCATTTGTTTTACGGTAGAGTATAAGATAGCTTGTGATACACCACTTGGTGCTCTTGTACTGACTTCAGTGTAGTCCAAAATCTTGCTGATCAAGAACTTATTGGCAGCAATAAAACTTAATCTTAAACCTGGGGCAAACACTTTGGAGAAAGTTTCCAGTCTAACAACACGGCCATCTGTGTCCATGGTCATGAATGACTTTACCAAATACTCATCGATGTACTTCTTGACAGTCAATTTGTCATCATCAACATATGGATTCTTCATTGGTTGTGATTCGTCATATTTTGGTAACTTCAAATACCCATATGGATCATCTTCCACAATGATGATATCATGTTCATGAGCAAGAGCATAAATTTCCTTTCTCTTTCTCATGGACAATGTCATACCTGTTGGATTCTGACCTGTAGCAATGGTATACAACACAGATGGTTTAGGTAAATGCTTATGTTCACTGGTGGCCCAGTTTTCAAGTAAATGTTTCATGTAATTGACATCCAAGCCTTGGATGTCTGGATCCTCAGTTAATTCCATTTTCATTGGGACACATTTGGCACCTGTAGCAGTGATGTTAGAAATGGCAGGTGTAAATGTGAATTCTTCCACCATGACAGTTGTATTTTCATCACAAATAGTTTCATACAACTTAAACATGGAGTCACTTGAACCATTAGCCAATATCACATCCCAATTGTCATAAGCAGGTTTATTAACAGTCTTGACAATGTTCTTGGCAAAATTTAACAAAGGTGGTAACCCAATAGTTTCCGAGTATTGGAAACTTCTAGC
The DNA here is from genome assembly GCA_030555675.1 of Vanderwaltozyma tropicalis. NCBI lineage: Eukaryota > Fungi > Ascomycota > Saccharomycetes > Saccharomycetales > Saccharomycetaceae > Vanderwaltozyma > Vanderwaltozyma tropicalis. Next base: position 44,267 of record JANIWO010000031.1, read on the forward strand.
AATAGGCAACTCAGAAGGTGTAGTTAATGATAAACTACTCAAGGAAATGGTCTCATCTCCAAATTGAGGTCTGTCAGAGATATTCAAATCAATAGACTTGATTGGGAATAATTTAGCAGTTGGCATACCAGCGGTAACATCAATTAAATCTTTTGGAACATCGATGTCCTCATCCCAAAATTTCATCAATTTTCTCAGTTTTGTTCTATGAGACAAATGTTTGGAGTAATGTATCTCTAATTCATCATCAGTGATATGAGTAGTCATGATTTCAATAGCAATGGTCAGTGTATGAGTAGCCTTCCACTTAAAACCAAACTACAACAAACCTCTAAAATGAATCTTACTAATAGAAATAATTTTTTTTCAACCTTTAACGTTTTGATGAAAAAGCAGTCACAGATGACTATGGTAATAGTGGGAACTCTATTAAAAATATCTATATCTATTGATTATATTGGGTATATATGTACTTATGAGGAACGTATCTTGTTCATTAGTTTGTTCTGTTGACATATTTTGTGATAATTTCGTCGACTTTTTCGATTAATTCTTCCTTCTTCTTAGCATCAATCCATGAACCATTGATACCATTCTTGACGATTTGACCCCAAGTGAAGAACCCCCATTGTGGGTACTTTCTGTTTAATTCGTAGTAGTTATCAATAATGTAACCACCGAAGTAAGCAGGATCATCTGAGTTGATAGAGAATGGGACACCGTAATCTAACATTCTTTGTAATGGTAATTCACTGACGTCTGAGACAACTTGTAATTTGACGTTAGATAATGGACAGACGGTTAGCATGACTTTTTCGTTAGCTAATCTTTCCATTAATTCGTCATCGGTGGCACTGGCGATACCATGATCAATTCTAGTAACTTTTAATAAATCTAAGGCATCAGAAACGAATGAAGCTGGACCTTCTTCACCTGCATGGGCAGTGAATTTTAAATCTGGGTTTAATCTAGAAGCCTTTTCGTAACATTCAACGAATAAACTTGGTGGGAAGTTAGATTCAGATGAATCTAAACCTAAACCAGCAATAGTACCATCTTTAATATATTTAGAAGCGGAATCGATAGTTTTCAAGCAGTCCTTTGGTTCAACGTGTCTCAACAAACACATGATGATCTTAGAAGTGATCTTGAATTGCTTTTCAGCATCTTTACAAGCTCTTTCAATACCTTTGATGACAGCAACGAAAGAAACACCTCTGGAAGTATGAGTTTGTGGATCAAAGAAAATTTCAGAATGGACAACACCTTGCTTAGAGACCTTCTTGAAATATTCAAAAGTTAAATCATAGAAATCTTGTTCAGTGACTAAAACGTTGGCACCAACGTAGTAAAGATCTAAAAATTCTTGTAAATTCTTGAAATTGTATCTCTTCTTCAACTCTTCTACAGTAGTTGGGAAATCTTTGGCTAGCTCGATTTCGTTTCTCTTGGCTAATTTAAACAATAGCTTTGGTTCTAAAGTACCTTCAATGTGTAAATGGTGTTCACACTTTGGCAACTCACATAAAAATTCTTGGGAAACCATCTTTCAACGAGTGTCTCTGTTAATAAATCGTAGCAAAAAGGAGAGAATAACTAAATATAGCCAAAATCCAGCACAATGATACAGTTTAGACCACTACTTTAACCCACTATCCAACATAAACTACCTACTCTTTGTATAGTTTAACTGCAATAAAAGTTTTTCAATGAATATTTTCCCGATGAGCTGAAACTTTTTGGCAAAAATGAGCTGAAGCCACACAGAATTGATGGTAAATTTGGAGTGATTGCTAGATGAGTTTATGGGTTATTTTGATACAGACAATGGGAATATATTGCCAGCTTGGTTTTGTAGATTTTAGCTAAATTTTCAAGTGATTTGACCACCAGAACGTTGTTAAAAGCAATAATCAATAGTGTTGTAACGACTGCGGTCACATGTGCAGTAGTGAAATCCAGTATCAAGATTTGGATTTAAATGGAAGAATCACTACTTCTTGAAGGTTAATTACTGTTCCATTGAGCAGTATTTAAAGTGTGTCACACAGCCAAGCAAGGGGAGTTAAGAGTATTTTTGTATCTGCAATTCAGTGACTATGAAGTATTCGTTGGATAACCAAGTGGTTTTGATCACTGGTGGGTCTCAAGGTTTAGGTAGAGAGTTTGCTTTGAAGTATTTTAAGGAATCAAAGAACAGTAAGATCATTATTGTCAGTAGATCAGAGAAGAAGTTGATTGATGCTATTGTTACTATTACTGGTGATGAATCCAATGCCACTAGCAGATTGTTGAGTGGTGTTGATGAGAGTCAAACTTCTGCTGTTGGTGCTAATGATAATGGTAATGAATTGTACTATTATCCATGTGATCTATCCGACTATCAATCTGTTGAAAAGATGTTTAACGTTATGGAAGGAAGAGGGTTAGTACCAACACAAGTTTTGTCTTGTGCTGGTGGTTCTACTCCTAAGTTATTTAGTGAATTGACTCCAAGAGAACTAGAACTAGGTATTGATATGAACTATAAGACTACTTTATACATTGCTCATTTGGCAGCACAAAGAATACCGAAATGTCATTTGATCTTGTTTTCTAGTGTTGTTACTTTCTTCCCATTCATTGGTTACGGTCAATATGCACCAATGAAAGTTTCTGTCAAGGCATTAGCATCTATCTTGAGACAAGAATTACCAGATATGAGAATCTCTGTTGTTTATCCAGGTAATTTCCAAAGTGAAGGTTACGAATTAGAAAATAGTACTAAACCAGATATTACCAAGACTTTAGAAGGTGCCTCATCACCGATTTCTTGTGATGAATGTTGCAATAAAATCATTTGGTGGTTAAAACACGGCTACGACGATGTCACCACTGACTTAATCGGCTGGTTCCTAATGAGTTTAGACATGGGTCTAAACAAACATAATAACAGATCACCATTCTGGTTTGTTCAATTGATTTTAGGTACCATTTTAAACTTCATTGCCGTACCATTATATATGCCATTTTGTGCTCTACAAATCAGATCTTGGTTCAAAGATGAAAAAAAGAAGAAAACTAAGAACACTTGATCCATCATTCAATGCACATTGTCATTACTATACAATATAACTATGTATTATATACTTATTTAGCTTATAACGTTACTTATCTACCATATCACATGGGCTCCCCACAGCCCTTTCTGAGCGTTTTGAAAAATTTTCAGTGGAAAATTAATTTGAGATGAGATGAGATGAGATAAAGCAATATATAATAGAATACTAGTTATCTATTAGTTGGTTAAGATGGTTATTGTTTAGGTCTTGTTGTGTTTACAATAGCAACAAACCTCTGGATATTTGCAAGAAGATGTCTGGTATTTATACATGTAACTCTTGTAGTTTACAGTTCCCCACTGGTGATGACCAAAGAGATCATATGAAAACCGATTGGCATCGTTATAACTTGAAAAGACGTGTTGCTAGTTTACCAGCTATTAGTGAAGCTACTTTTAATGCCAAGATGAAGGAAAGTGTTGCTGCTGCTGAGGAAGCTGTCAATTCTGGTAGAGGTAGTAAGTTGTCCAAGAAGGAATTGAGAAGAAAGGAAAAAGAAGCTTTGTTAGAAAAGAAGAGACAGCTATTAGAAATTGCTAAGGAACGTATGATGCAAAAGCAACAAGATGGGGTTTTAGAAGCTACTTCTGAAACTACTGTTGAAATTCCTGATGTTGCAGAGTTGACTATTAATGAAAAAGAAATTGTAGTACCACTACAAGAAGAATTAACTGAAGAACAACAGGCAGAATTGTTAATGGAGGAAAAAATTAAAAACAGAGTTGAAATTCCATTCGAACAATGTCTATTCTGTACTAACAACAAAACATTCAAATCTTTTGAAATGAATCTAACGCATATGTATCAAAACCATGGTTTTTACATTCCAGAACAAAAATATTTAGTTGATAAAGAAGGTTTAGTCAAATATATGGCTGAAAAAATTGGTCTAGGTAATGTCTGTATTTGTTGTAATTACCAAGGTAGTAACTTAAATGCAGTGAGGTCACATATGTTATCCAAGAGACATTGTAAGATTCCATATGAATCTAATGATGAAAAATTAGAAATATCAGAATTCTATAATTTTGAAAGTACATATGCTTCTAAATTAAATGAAAATGAAGACGATTGGGAAGATGTTGATGAAGCAGATATCGGTGAAGATGAGGAAGAATATGATTCTGAAGACGAAACCACAGAAACTTTATACCATGACGGTATAGAATTGCATTTACCAACAGGTATCAAGGTTGGTCATCGTTCATTACAACGTTATTACAGACAAGATCTAAGACCTGAAAAGATATTGACTGAAGGTCAAGGTACCATTGTCGCAGCTGAAACAAGGAAAGATTTCCTTACAGCTGCATTACCCGACAAACAGACCATTCAAACTCAACAAAGAGTTTGGCAATCTGAAGTTCAAGATAAAAAGACACATAGTAAAAGAGCTGCTAAATTTATCAATGTTCAAAAATACTACAGAGATCAATTATTACAATAACTGGATCAAACTACTAATTACTCTATACATTATTATAAAACTTTTATTTGTAAAATATTTAATCATATTACCATAGATTTAAACCAGTTTTATAATCATTATCTTATTACTTGTCTTAAGTATGGTGGATGCCAATATCTAAGGCTCATCGCGTACTAATAATTTTTCACTTTTGGAATAAATAGCTGTACAATGAACTATTAAATGGTGATTAATTTATTTGAAACAGATGGATTCTGATTAGTGAGAGGTCCTCAATCGGTACTCAATTCAATTGTTAGCTCAATGGCATCGCTCCTTTTTGTGTGGTTATTATCACACTTGGCCTCGATCTCTTTATATTGCAGTGGGTTTTTCCCATCCAAAAATGTTTTAAGTGGTGATGCACAATTTCAATTTGAACCTGAATATCAATTGAACTCTAAACCTATTTTTAACAAGTTGGTACTTGTAGTCATTGATGCATTACGTAGTGATTTCATGTATGAACAAGATTACTCTCAATTTACTTTTGTTCACGAATTATTAAATAATGGTGATGCTTGGGGGTTTACTGCTTATTCGAACCCACCAACAGTTACATTACCAAGATTGAAAGGTATTACTACAGGTTCTACTCCAAATTTCCTGGATGCTATCTTAAACGTTGCTGAAGATGACTCTTCTTCTAACTTAAATGATCAAGATTCATGGCCAATGCAATTTTCGAATAAGGGACAGAAGATAAGGTTTTTTGGTGATGATACCTGGTTAAAATTATTCCCATTAAGCATATTCGATGAGTATGAAGGTACAAACTCTTTTTTTGTTAGTGATTTTGAACAAGTTGATTTAAATGTTACAAGACATTTAGATAAACAATTTGAAGAACAAAAAGATTGGGATGTATTAATTTTACATTATTTAGGTTTGGATCACATTGGTCATAAAGGTGGTGCCAGTTCGAAATTTATGCCCTCTAAACATTTAGAAATGGATAATATTATTAGAAGAATTTACGATAATCTAGGAGATGATGAAAATACTTTATTATGTGTGATGGGTGATCATGGTATGAATGATGTTGGTAATCATGGTGGTTCATCAGCAGGAGAAACATCAGCTGCTTTAACATTTATTTCAAAGAAATTTCAAAAGTTTAATAAGCCATTAAATCAACAGAATGTGAAATTACCAATTGCTCAAAGCCAAGTTAATGCAGATGATGAAAAGAATTTTAGATTTTTGACATTTATACAACAGGTTGATATTGTTCCAACTTTATCAGCTTTATTTAATGTTCCAATTCCTAAGAACAGTGTAGGTGTTTTGATGCCAGATTTCTTAAGTATGTTGGATCCTAAATTAATGAGACTTAAACTAAAAGAAAATTTCAGACAATTAGTTGAGTTATCTAATAACAAAGAAAATGAAAATTTGATCAATTCAGTTGATTTCGTTAAAGATAGTGTTGATGATATAATTGAAGTTATGAGAGATATGCAAGGTGGATTAATGAGATCTGCTACTAATTATAATATGAATTTTTTGATTACTGGTGTTGTTATGCTTATTGCTACAACACTTTTAATTTTCATATTTAATTCATCATTTGTTTTCTCTTTAACTTATTCTAATATCTTAACGATAATTTCATCACTACTGATTGGGTTTTCATCATTTGGTAGTAGTTTTGTTGAAGAAGAACATCAAATATGGTGGTGGATATTAACAGGTATGATTATTTTCTCTATGATTAAAACATCTAATGAAAAGTTTAAACATTTTTTAATATTTATTTGTTTAAGATTAATTAGAGGTTGGAATAACAGTGGTCAAAAATACGTTTATGAGCATACTATATCTAATTTATTGAAAACTGAATATACAGAATACCAATGGTATATTAACATATTAACAATTTCATTTGTTGCTTTAAGAAATTCCATGGATAACTTCCCAACTTTCCTTGTATCATTTACTTTATCAACACTTTGTATAATATACAAAGTTAGTTGGGCAGTTACCAATCAAGAATATGTCCCATATCAAATTAAAAAACTTGCATACGATTCATGTATATTATTAATGGATACAGATGAAACATTTGGTGATGACATATTTAAATTATCATTGATCCCATTAGCACAATTATTCTTTTATTTTGTTATAATAATTTTAATCGTAAGAATTGTTATTAGCAAAGCTTCATTAATGGCAGGTAATCCTATTCAAGACATTAAAAAAATCATTACTGTACTATTAATCTTCCAAACACCATCTTCAAACATTGGTTTATATCTAGTATACGAAACTTTACAAATATTCTTAAACAAAATGATTTTAACCCATTATAAAAATGATATTAGTTTATTATCAATAATATCATTGATATTACAATATTTCTCATTTTACCAGTTTGGAGGTACAAATTCTATTGCTACCATTGATTTATCGAATGCTTATAATGGTGTCTCAGAAAACTATAACATATATTTTGTTGGTTGGATGATGTGTGTATCCAATTTCGCACCTGCCATCTACTGGAGCATGTTCCCATGGACAATACTATACAGTAAACTAAACAAGACTGATAAGTTCAAATGGTGGAGATTCACACAAAACAAACTACCAATAATCATATTCAATTGCATTACTGGTTGTTTCTTATTAATATCATGTATCATCCTAAGATACCATTTGTTCATCTGGAGCGTGTTCAGCCCAAAACTATGCTACTACGCCATGTGGAACATCTTCATGAACATCATAATGGGCTGGGTAGTAGAGGCAATTGCCATAGTAGCCATATAATCACACTTGTATAACCATTTATAATAATAATTAAACCTTATTACACAGCAGCATCACCACAAACGACGCTGTTACTCTATTAATCACAGCTTAAAACTCAATTTGAGCTGAATTTTTGATACTTAAAGGTGTTTATTGTGGTGAAGTTAGTAGTTGTTGGTGTGTCAGAGGGGGGTATCGACAAGATAGAATTGCTAGCAGTGGTACCAATGAGTGTGTTTTCTGTAGTTACCAGAAGATTTTTATCTAGAAGTTCAGTTCTTTTACAAGAGGCTAGTACCGGCGGTGCTTTGAAAGTATCGCCATCATCATGTGCAGCAGGCACTTCTTTGAACTTGAACATCAAAAAAGGTGGCAAAGACGTGGTGGCCTTGGAGGACAAGGAGTATCCTGAATGGCTGTGGTCTGTGTTGGATCCAGAGGCTCAAGCTGCTAAATTGGCTAATGACCCAATTAAAGCCAGAAGAAAAATCATGAGAAAATTGAACAGAGACAAGATAAAGCAAAACAACTTCTTGCAACAAATTTAATAGCCACCAGCACGAACCCCTGGATGTGAGGATAGTCTCACTGCAACCTATTTCATTAAATAGTTTATTATAGTACTTGTATATATCATATCACTGCATACGTCGTAGTTAGTCTAAGTTTTCAATATTTAATATCAAGAATCTTTTCCAAAAGTGTCTTTTGATGGAATGATTTAGCCATTGGTGGGTTATTTATGAGAGTTTTTGTTCCAGTAGGTTACTTTATTGTGTCCTATAGGCTCAGCAACGGTGTGTATTGCGTAATTGGTTATGTCTGTTGAATTGCATCCGATTTTCCAGAGATCTTTGGTGTCTCAAGAGCTTCCAAAACGAGTGTTTCAAACTAGATGCGATGGATCCAAAATTATTTTGTTTCAAGATGATTTGATTAGATGGTGTTATTCTGATAACATGGATATTTATCAGTCTATGCCATTGGAGCCTGCTTTGTACAATGTCATTGGTGTGGAAGTGGATGCATCCGGTAATTATGCATGTATTTACAATACTGAGGAAATCAGAATAGTTGAGATTCCATGGAATTTGTGGAACAATAATAATCAAGAATTATCTGCTTCCATGCAACATTTATTCCAACAAAGAACTTATTCCTTTAAGGATATGGATTTATCCATTAAACAAATTTTATTCCATCCTTTAAGTAAAGGAAATCCATGTTTAGTGATATTATTTAGTAATAGTAATATTGCATTAATCGATTTGAAAAATGTTTTAAATACAGAATCACTTCATTCTTCATGTTTTTTAAATTTACAAAACAATGGTGTTATGGGTATGTCAGGTCGTATTGATGATATTCAAAACATTTCATTTGATGCAGATGGATTATCGTTATATACATTAACTGATACAGATGTTTATTCATTTTATCCATGTTTACCACCAGTGGCTTCGTTATCAGAAAAGCAAGTTGATTCTTTATTCTATAAATCAATTGTTTTATATGAAAATTTAAGTGAAGAATCTACTGATGAAGTTAAAAGAAATGTTATTAAACAAGTTCAATTAGCAACAAAATTACGTGAAAAGATAGCAAAGGAAAAAGCATTATTAATTGAAAACGGTAAAGATACATTAGATAAAAATTTTGACATTTATATTGAACCTGAATTTCGTCAATCTATGGCTCAAGGTTATTTTTCAATATCACCATTCCCAAATGAACTATATTCATCTTCTAATTTAAAATTCGTTTCATTGCCAATTGGTAATGGTAATGAACTTTTCATAAACATATATGATAATGGTACAGTTCTTATCTTGTTCAAAGATCTGGAAAATACCATGTCTTGGGATATCAATAACTACAGTTATAATAATTCATTTGCTCTAGTAGAAATAATCAAATTTAAACCAGAAGAGTTGAAAACTATTACTGTATTACCAGAAATTGACGGTAAATTTATTGTTCAAGCTGAAAATTCTACTAGAATTGTAGACACAACAAAATGGTCATCAGTTTTATCAAAATGTATTCAAGATAATGATTTGAGACCAATTTCTGTAATAGATATCAAGAGTGAAATTACTATTATTGATTCAGAAAAGAAAATTACATCAAGTGGGTTATGGAAACAGCATGGAAAGGATATGTTATTATTAGTTGCTGAAAAGTTTGTTATTAATAGCACGATATTACAAACAACCTGTTCTAACTTAAATGATGACCAAAGTCTAGGAAATAATACAAATTTAGTTACAGAAAGCATTCCAAAATTTAAATTCAAACAACCGTTAACAGAAATCATGAATGCCAATAAAACATTTAAAGACAGTTGTCGCATTCCATATAGTAAAGTTATTCCAGCTGAAATTAGAAACAAAACATTAGCCAACGCTAACAATGAAGACCAACTAGCTATATTGACAGAAATTTCTACTGAAATAGGTAATAAGATTATGCAAGGTCAAACTTTGGGTTTGATGTTAAACCGCAGATTAACTGACCAACAAAATATGTTATTTGATGAGTTATTAGCCAGTAATAAAATAATGATTCGTATGGAAAAAGTTCAAAAATCATACGATGACCAAAAAGCCAAAGTTTCTGAAAAATTAATCAAACAACAAAAGTTAGCTGAAAGATTTACTAAATTGAAGGAAAATATCGACAAGATAAGAAATACTCCACAGTATAAGGACAGTTCCATTACTGATAAAGAAATACAATTTTTCCATGAAATTAGAGATCAAGTTCTTTTATTCAATAAGTTTGTACAAAAGCAAAAAACTCAAAAGGAAAGCATTACTTTTTTGAAGAAGGAACTTGATCGTGTCGCAGAACTAAACAAGAACAACCCAACTAGTCAAGTTGATAACGAATGGAATGAACTACGACAAATACTGGAAACAGATGCTAAAATCATCAAAGAGTGCACTGATCAATTGTCAAAAGTATCAATTGAACTAAACGGTGAATCCAAACCCATCTTATAATTATATCCTCACAAGACCAACTCTTCAACTTAATGTATAGCATGCAACATATAGTATTTAGCATTTCCATAGACCTTTATTAATCGAATACTCTCACTATTAATGGCTCACAGCCACAGTTTGGTTTTTTTGGCTGCGATGCCTGAAAAATTATATGAATCATTAGGCTATTAGCCATGGTTCGACATATAAATAGGATATGAAATGTGTTTGAATTGGATGATTGATTGGTTGCACTCAATAATTTACCATTCAGTTCAAGTGTGGGAATTATTATTTAGTTAATTTTTCAAGTGTTTAATATTGAATGCCCCAACAATTGATTAGAACTTTGAAAACGATGAGTGCTGCTAGACCAAAAATATTACCAAACAGATATTTTACACAAAATAATGCTAAGGATGTGTGGTCATTGACCAACGAAACTGCTGCCCATGCTGCTAATAATGCTAAAAACTCAGGTCGTGAGTTGATTAATTTGGGACAAGGTTTTTTCTCCTATTCTCCACCAAATTTTGCCATTAAGGAAGTTCAAAAAGCTGTGGAAATTCCTCTAGTTAATCAATACTCTCCAACTAGAGGTAGACCTTCATTGATCAATTCTTTGATCAATTTGTATAGCCCAATGTACAATAAAAAATTGGAACCAGAAAATGTTTTAGTTACTACAGGTGCTAATGAAGGTATATTAGCTTGTTTAATGGGTATTTTAAACCCTGGAGATGAAGTCATCGTATTTGAACCATTTTTCGATCAGTACATTCCAAATATAGAACTATGTGGTGGTAAAGTTGTCTATGTTCCAATTAACCCACCAAAGGATCTGGATATTAGAAATACAAAGGGTAGTGAATGGACTATTGATTTCGAGCAATTTAAGAATAGTATTACCGATAAAACTAAAGCTATCATTATTAACACTCCACATAATCCAATTGGTAAAACATTTACCAAAGAAGAATTGACAACATTAGGGAACATATGTGTTGAAAATAACGTTGTTATCATTTCTGATGAAGTTTATGAAAATTTATACTTTGTTAATGAATTCCCAAGAATTGCTACTTTGTCACCAGAAATTGGTCAATTGACTTTAGCTGTCGGTTCAGCTGGTAAGTCATTTGCCGCTACAGGTTGGAGAATTGGTTGGGTAGTTTCATTGAATCCAGATTTATTGCAATACGCTTCTAAGGCACATACTAGAATTTGTTTTGCCTCTCCTTCTCCTATTCAAGAAGCTTGTGCTCACTCAATTGATATTGCTTTAGAAACAAATTATTTTGAAAACATGAGACAAGAATATGTCAAGAAATTCGAAATATTTACGAGTGTTTTCGATGAGTTAGGCTTACCTTATACTATTCCTGAAGGTTCCTATTTTGTTTTGGTTAATTTTGCTAAAGTTAAGATCCCAGCTGATTATAAATACCCTGAAGAAATTATGGACAAAGGTAAAGATTTCCGGATTTCTAACTGGTTGATTAATGAATTGGGTGTTGTTGCTATTCCTCCAACTGAATTTTATATCAAAGAACATGAACATGCAGCTGAAAATTTATTAAGATTTGCTGTTTGTAAAGATGATGAATATTTAGAAAAAGCTGTTGAAAGATTAAGATTATTAAAGGAATATATTTAACTGAAAATATGTGTTAACTTATGAAATATATTTTTATCTATAAATATAATATGCTAATAATATATAATATCTGATATATAATATAAGAACTTATATTCAATTTTATTTTAAATTTTTATTTAAAAAAGAATATTAGTAATTTAATGTTTATTTTTTAATGTCTTTGTTAAGGCATTTTTCATTATGAGACATCAGTTTAACCTCAGTATCAAAACTTCTTAAACAATTTTCACATTTGAATTTCTTCTTGTGGGTACGCATGTGTTTGCTTAGATTTGAAGATGATCTAAAGCTATTGCCACAGATTTTACAGACTAATGGTTTCTCACCTGTATGTGTTCTCATATGAACTTTTAGAGGACTTGTAGATGAAAAGGTTCTTCCACAGACTTCACACTTGAAAGGTTTTTCACCCGAATGGATTCTCTGGTGTTGAATCAATGTTTCTTTACTAGAAAATGCCTTTTTGCAAAGATCACATTTAAATGGTTTATAACCTGAGTGAACTTTAATATGACGCATTAACTTCTGTTTTTTATAAAACAGATGACCACAACCTTCCCATTCACATAGATACTCTGATTGACCTTTTCCAAGATGAACTTCTTCAAGATGATTATTTAATAATTCTTCATTTTGAAAAGATAGTCCACAATTATTCCATTTACAAAGAAATCCATCTGACGGTTTAGAGTGACTTTCATGTGAAGTACAATGCAGTAGATGATGATTTTCTTGTTTAATCGAAGCAGGTTCTTCGTTTAAATCAACAAATTTAATATCGAAGTTAACACCATGAGATGAATTGATGTGATTTATTAGTGCACACATATCGTCACCTTCAAAATCACAATCTTTCCAGTTACAGCCATTTTCAACTTGGAGCGTTCTTTCCTTTGAAATATGATCAGTTAAGACATGCTTTTGTAAGTCAATCAAATTTGGAAATTCTAAATAACAATCATTCCATTTGCATTGTAGATTTGTGTTAGTAGAATTAATTTCATTTTTAAAAGTCCAATTGAAATCAATTGTATTTAATTCTGTATCTGTTTCAGGAGTAGGAAGAATAACATTATTTTTATTTTCTTCAATTGGTAAATGGTGGTGATATATTGATGGTTGAGGTATTTCTTTTGTCCTCTCTGGTAAATTTCTATATCTTTCGTAACTTATATCTCTTGATTGTAATACACTACCATTAAATGGTTTTGATTTAATCGATAATTCCAAATCTTGAGATGCAGATGGTAAAGAAGAATGTGGATGGAATTGAATGGTGTGATGATGGTGATCGTGATGCTTGGAATGCTTTTCTGATGCAACATTGTTATATTTATGAGGTTCACTGTTACTGTGATTTTTATGTTGAGTAATTGGTAATTCATAAAGTTCAGTAATATTCCATAAATCATCCAAAATTTTCATATCCATCTCTGAATTAACAATATGATTATGACAATTTTCCTTTTGTTGAATATTAGAAGATTCATTACCAGATGACATTTTTGTACCAACATGATGATTATGATGATGTTCATGGTTTTCATGATTTATTTTATCATTTGGGTTATCTAAACAATCGCGACAGAATTTTTCAAAATCATCTATAGCCTTCTGTTGTTCCTTTAATGATTCGGAAGAATCAAATTCTTGTGGTATTTTAGAATCAACACCAGTGTCAGATGAACAAGTTTGCTCACAAGTTAAATCACATTTAATATTTGGTAACTGCCCCCAAAGAGAATTCCATTGATTATGATCTATTATTTCTTGAGAAGTAAATGATGGAATTGGTAACCCTGCAGAAACTTGTGTATCTTTGTAGATATTCATATTTAACCCATCTTGTTCTTCAATTTTAACTTGCTGTGTAGTTTTAACATATTCAGGTTTTTCAAAATGATGTTCTTTATCACAACAAACTTCTATTATCTTTGGATTACAATTACAATCATTTGATGTTATTGAAGAAGTTTCATTATTTAATTTCCTTCTCTTGGGCACGATAAGGTCATCAGATGTGAATAAATTCATATTCATTGATAATGGTCTATGACTATTATCGAAATCATTACTATTTGAAGAATTAAAGAAATCATTTTTTGGTTCATTATTACCTGTATAATTAACAAATTCAAAATGTTGGCAATCCAATAACATCTTATTGGACCCACAACTAACAGATTTGTTCATGGCTACATTTGTCACAGATGGTAATTCCATTTGATTGGTATTCAATAGTTGATCTGTAGCCGTATGATGAACATGACCATGGATATAAGTCAAATTGTTGTACTTATGGATATGGCCATGAACAACACCGTTCCCCACAATGGGACTATCTGTTCCATCGAATTTCATCTTTGTTGTATCAAAGAAATCAGGCATAGTTTCTTCCCAATGTGAATTATTTCAATTGTACTATATTATTAATAGTTTCTCGATGAGCCCTGAACGCAAAGTTTTCCTTTCAACGACCAAATTATTGTATGAGCCGTATCAAACTCCTGCTGTACCTTGCTATACTTCTCCTGGGCAGCGTTAGTCATCTAATGGACCCCAGTTGAACACATCAACTAAACCATTTATATATCTTAAACCTTTCAATCATCGATAATTCTTCAAGATATCAGAAAGTGCCTTCAAGGTCTTTACCCCACCTCAGACCACGTGGCTTCTAATTGCACGTGAGAGTCACATGCTGTTCACGTGGTGGGCATTGTAATTATAATAGTATATAATATAGTGTACTTTAAATTACAATAGTATGATATCCATATTTCAATACTGAGATATATATGGTTATGAAGTGTGAATGTTACTATATGTGATGGTCACACTTGCACAAGCACCTCTGGCTCGAATAATTTCAACACTGACACTTATTATAACAAACCAAATATCTCCCCAAAGCAACCCCCCAGACACACTGTCATCCCTACCTCCACTGCACCAACCACATACACGTTATGCATAGATACACAGCCTGTGTACACTGTAATGTATAGCATCTCACCTGCAACAACTGCTGTTTAATGCAAGTTTAATGCAAGTTTCACCAAAAGTTTTTCAAAATTAAAGATTTTGCCTAAAAGGGTAATTGATAAATAATAATATTGAAATTTAGATAATAACGAATTTACTTCACTATTAGAACTTATCAGTTCTCTTGTTGATGAGGGATGTTATCTCTGCATCAGAGTGGGTTTACATCTGTATCAGTGTAGGTGATTACTTGTATATATATCCAGTTCTTTCCATTTAAAAGTGATATTCATTAGTTATTGAATATCAACCAACCCTAAGTACTCAAAAAATTTTGCTAGTTAGAAGTTCAGTGAAAGGCTATTATTTTTGCTAGAAAACAAGATGAACAGTGAAGTTAGGGCTAGTTTATCGCTGACATTGTTTGGGTCATTGATTTCTTTGACTAATGGTGCTCTTTGTATAGCATTGGCTTCAGAATATTCACAAAATAAAGTAGTATTGATCGTTATTGCATGTTCAAGTATAATATATGCATTGATCAACGTGCCCGTTCTACTCTTTGCAAACAAGATCAAGAGAGATCAAAATCAAATAATAAATGTATTCAATATGTTCTTACAGTTTTTAATATTTGGATCTGCTGTTCAATATTATCATTCTAGTGTGGATAACCATACTGCTGTGTTCAATGATATACATAAACAATTATTAATTGCATTCAACTCATTACTGTTAGTGTCACTGTTCTTGAACGGTGCATCCATTGGTTATATGGCTTCAGTTATATCCATTGACTCACAATTACAAGATGATGGAAATAGTGAAGAAATTTCAAATAATAATAGTACAATTTTAGAAAAAACTAAAAATAAATTTGTTGCATTGAAGAATTCTTCACAGACTTTAACTCCAGATATGGATTTTACAACAAATGGCTTGCATAATAATTATCAAAATGATATAGAGACTAACTGGATAAATCAAGAACTTTCAGAAAGAGGACCTTCAAGTAATGTTTCATTCCCATCAGTCATTCAACATAGATTAAATTCAACACCAATTATTTGTAAACCAACCACTGTATCATTAGATAAGATAAAAATTAAAACTAATCAACGATTATTTAAATCTTTTACATTGAAATCAAGCATTAAAAATCCATTATCATCACATTTCAGGTCAAGGAATAATAATAATAATAATAATAAAAATAATAATTCACAAATTCAAAAGATTGAGATAAAGGATAAAAAATTGAGAGCTCGTTACGTTACTAGATTATCAGTAATTTCTGATTTATCCAAGAGTGTTGTTAATTTCATTACACCACAGTCTCCTGAACATAACGAAAAAGAAAATAAAACCATGTCAATGATAAATGATGATTCAAATACAGCATTCCAAGAAACATACGGAAATTTACGTGTTCCATCATCAGCAGCACAAATGGAGGAAGAAAGAAATGCTATTGAGCGTATCAATAGTGCTTTATTACCACCAATATTAAGTCCATCACAAACTCCAAAAAATGTACAATCAAAATTTGTTAATGAAGTTGAAGTTTCAAGAGCTCCATCACCATTAATTTTACAAAATGACGAAGATTTAGCAATTGAATTATTTTCACCTGAGACTGATATCTTGAGAGAAAATGATTTGGAAAGTATTTCAGAGGCTCCCATCATTAACGATTATGAACAAAATAATTTCAATGGTGGATTCACTATAAATGATAACTTCCCATCAACTATCTCATTAGATATGTGGAGAAACGATAAAGAAAATATTATGAAAAGGGCAACTACATTACAATCAAATGTATTGTCTCCTGCATTTGAATTCGATGAAGATGAATTAGAAAAATTGGAATTGAATACATCACCAAGATTAACATCAAAAATCAATTTCAGTTTTCCATTTAACGAAAAAGAATTACAACTTAATGAAGGTTTGGATGTATCTAAAATCGAATCCGATAATATTAGTGAATTAGACGATTATTTACACGATATGAGCATTCAAGAAAATATTGATGAAAGTCAATTATTTGAAAATGGTCTAAATCAAAATGCTTCATCTTCATTTATTGCAGAACGTACTCCAAAAGATCTATCAAGAATCAATACAAGACATTCTCCGACGAAATCGATAGTATCCATAATAAGTGCAACCACAAGTGGTTATAATACTCATAAATCAACGCATAATCTAAACAACATCATTACAAATGTTTCACATATGAGAGCAAATTCACAAATATCATATTCTTATTCACCACAGGGACTTCCGATATCTGCATCCTCTCCTCCAGTTTCACCAACAAGATCTGTTAGATTAAAGAGAATTGGTAAAAAACTATCTCTTTCAAACATATCAGACACCATGTCACATTCTTTCTCAAATGATCCATACAATGATAATAATACCAGTGATGCTTTATTTAATTTTAATCTAGAGAAGAAAAGAGGTCAGAGTATTGATTTTTCATACCTTCATAATTTACAAAATAATCAATCACCTTCAAAATCATTGAATGGTATCTCTCCTAGTGGATCATATAAACATAATAGAAGTAATAGTATTAGTATCGAAAAAGCTTTAAGATATATGAGCTCTTCCATTTTTCAACCAAATGAAACCACTTCGACTCAATTAAACCAAGAAGTACCTCCAGCCGTTAATCAATTTTCAACAAGAAGTCGTTCTAACAGTTCCATCGCATCATCTCACGATTCCACAGTAGAATATCCAAATGCTATCATGAGTGAATATGATCGTGAAAAATGGAATGCAATCAGAAACGTAGAGACTATAACTAATTAATAGATTTAATATAAGATTATATCTCTTAATTCTCATTATTTGAAAAACTTCTTTGTGCCCATTTTAACCCAATTTTTAAATAATTATTCATAAACTCATTTAATTAAATTTAATACATATACCCAATTTGCATCTTAATAACAATTCTGAACTTCAATTGCCACCAATTTGCAGTATTTAACTCAGTAATACCACTATTAAATACTATTGATGATTGGTATTCCTGTCATTATTATTATATCATTCGTGTATAGTGATATGGAAAATTTTAAGATTGCGATGCCCTAGTAATTGCATTAAATTTAAGCTTAATTACAGTACAAAGAGGTTTTTGCATCGATGGTTTTAACCATTGTATTGGTTGTTTCCCAGTAGATAGACAAGTCTACACTCAGTACTTGACTAGTTGCAATACAGATGAGTGATTTATTTGACGTTTTTGATGAGGATCCCTCTGCGGTTCCTGATATTTCCATTGAGGAATTAGAAGAAGCTCAAACTAATGAGACTACTCCAGTAGCTTTGGATAATAATGACAAGAAACATAGAGCTGAATCCGATGATGATAGCATGGATGTTGACGACAAACCAGCTAAGACTGACAAGAAAAGATTGAAACATGGTGCTAAATTATTGGATGAAAAGAAAAAATCTGTTGTAGTTCCTGTTGTAGCAGATTCTTTTGAACAAGAACAATCTAGAGAAGTTGAAGCTTCCACTGGTTTGACCAACACTGCTACTACCCAATTGGAAGAAGATGGTAAGGTTAAATTGAAGCATCAAGTCCGTCATCAAGTCGCTTTACCTCCAAACTATGATTATAAGCCAATTGGTGAACATAAAAGAGTCAATGAAGCTCGTACCTACCCTTTCACATTGGATCCCTTCCAAGACACTGCTATTTCTTGTATTGATAGAGGTGAAGCAGTTTTAGTTTCAGCGCATACATCTGCTGGTAAAACCGTTGTTGCTGAATATGCTATTGCTCAATCTTTAAGAGAAAAGCAAAGAGTCATTTATACTTCTCCAATTAAGGCTCTGTCTAACCAAAAATACAGAGAATTATTAGCTGAATTTGGTGATGTTGGTTTAATGACTGGTGATATTACAATTAACCCAGATGCTGGTTGTTTAGTTATGACTACTGAAATTTTAAGAAGTATGTTATACAGAGGTAGTGAAGTTATGAGAGAAGTTGCTTGGGTCGTCTTCGATGAAGTTCATTATATGAGAGATAAGGAACGTGGTGTTGTTTGGGAAGAAACTATTATTTTATTACCTGATAAGGTTCGTTATGTTTTCTTATCTGCTACCATTCCAAATTCCATGGAATTTGCTGAATGGATTTGTAAGATTCACTCTCAACCATGTCATATTGTTTACACTGATTTCCGTCCAACTCCTTTACAACATTATTTGTTCCCAGCTCATGGTGATGGTATTTATTTAGTTGTTGATGAAAAGAGCACATTTAGAGAAGAAAATTTCCAAAAGGCTATGGCTTCTATTAGTAATCAAGCTGGTGAAGATCCAAATTCAGCTGATAGCAAAGGTAAAAAGGGTCAAACTTTCAAAGGTGGTGCCTCCAGAGGTGATGCCAAGGGTGATATTTACAAAATTGTCAAGATGATTTGGAAGAAGAAATATAATCCAGTTATTGTTTTCTCTTTCAGTAAACGTGATTGTGAAGAATTAGCTTTAAAAATGTCTAAATTAGACTTCAACTCTGAAGATGAAAAGGATGCTTTAACTAAGATTTTTAACAACGCCATTGCTTTATTACCAGAAACTGATAGAGAATTACCTCAAATCAAACATATTTTACCATTGTTAAGAAGAGGTATCGGTATCCATCATTCTGGTTTGTTACCAATTTTGAAAGAAGTCATTGAAATTCTATTCCAAGAAGGTTTCTTAAAGGTTCTATTTGCTACTGAAACATTTTCTATTGGTTTGAATATGCCTGCTAAGACTGTTGTTTTCACATCTGTTAGAAAATGGGATGGTAAACAATTCCGTTGGGTATCTGGTGGTGAATATATTCAAATGTCAGGTCGTGCTGGTCGTCGTGGTTTAGATGATCGTGGTATTGTCATCATGATGATTGACGAAAAGATGGAACCTCAAGTTGCCAAGGGTATGGTTAAAGGTCAAGCTGATAGATTAGACTCTGCTTTCCATTTAGGTTATAATATGATTCTAAACTTAATGAGAGTTGAAGGTATTTCTCCTGAATTCATGCTAGAGCACTCATTCTATCAATTCCAAAATGTCATTTCTGTACCAATCATGGAAAAGAAGATGATTGAATTGAAGAAAGATGTTGATGAAATATACATTGACGATGAATCAAATGTCAAGGATTACTATGAAATTAGAAAAACTTTAGATAACTATAATCAAGATTTACGTCACATTATCACTCACCCAGCTAACATATTAAGTTTCTTACAACCAGGTAGAATGATTGAAGTTAATATTGGCAACACTCACAATTATGGTTGGGCTGTTGTCGTTGATTTTGCTAAAAGAGTTAACAAACGTGACCCATCAGCAGTTTATTCTGACCATGAATCATATATTGTTAATGTTGTTGTCAACAGTATGTATGTTGATGCTCCAGTTAATCTAATTAAGCAATTTAACCCTGAATTAACCGAAGGTATTCGTCCAGCTGAAGAAGGTGAAAAATCTATTTCTGCTGTAATTCCAATCACATTAGAGTCCATTTCTGCAGTTGGTAACTTAAGATTATTTATGCCTAAGAATATTAGAGCTAGTGGTCAAAAAGAAACTGTGGCGAAATCTTTGGATGAAGTTAAACGTAGATTCCCGGATGGTATTCCTCTGATAGATCCTGTTAAGAATATGAAGATTGAAGATGAAGAATTTCAAAAACTTCTAAGGAAGATTACTGTCTTAGAATCCAAATTAGATTCAAATCCTCTAGCCAACTCAGTTAGATTAGGTGAATTATATGAAAAATACAGTAAGAAACATGCATTAAATGAAGATATTAAACAATTGAAAACAAAGATTAATGAATCTCAAGCCGTCATCCAACTAGATGACTTACGTAGAAGAAAAAGAGTCTTACGTCGTCTAGGTTTCTCTACACAAAGTGATATTATTGAACTAAAGGGTAGAGTTGCATGTGAGATCTCAAGTGGTGATGAATTATTATTAACAGAATTAATCTTTAATGGTAATTTCAATGAATTAACACCAGAACAAGCTGCTGCCCTATTATCATGTTTTGCTTTCCAAGAACGTTGTAAAGAATCTCCACAATTGAAACCAGAATTAGGTGAACCTTTAAAGGCTATGAGAGAAGTTGCTGCTAAGATTGCTAAGATCATGAAAGATTCCAAGATTGAAATTGTAGAAAAAGATTATGTCGAAAGTTTCAGACATGAATTGATGGAAGTTGTTTTCGAATGGTGTAAAGGTGCCTCATTCACTCAGATTTGTAAGATGACAGATGTCTACGAAGGTTCTTTAATTAGAATGTTCAAGAGATTGGAAGAATTGGTTAAAGAATTAGTTGATGTCTCCAATACCATTGGTAATGCTGCATTAAAGGAAAAAATGGAAACTATTTTGAAGTTAATTCACAGAGATATTGTTTCTGCAGGTTCATTGTATTTATAGATAGTTCTATATTTTATAACTTAGTGTACTAATAAAATATTCAATAATAATTTTCTAATATTCATTTTGCTGCTTTCTAGTAACCTAAGTGTAGCCGGTTATAAATACATGCTTGCCACCTCTGCTTGAGGTTCAGTATTTACAACTGGTTGACCGACAGAATGTAATTCTTTTACTAGTAAAGCATGCCATTTACCTAGCAGATCACCATGCAATGTTACTAAATTAGTGATAGTTTCTCTTCTTAGTTCAACAGTTTCAGTTTCAGTAATAGCTAACTGATCAGTGTTAACAATATTTGACATGACATTTGGAAGATGTTCAACAAGATATTCTACACAATGTGAAAATTGTGATAAACGTTCCAATAATACCATCTGTTCAATATAAGGCATTCTTAAAATTGCAGAACTTGTAATTTGAGATTTTATAAAATCAAAGCATTCCTTATCAGCAACTAAATTTCTAAGTACTGCAATTTTTGAAGGTGACACCATAGAATTTTCATCTACTAGTTCTTTATGATGTTCTAATAAATAGTTTGGATTGACAAATGATAAAAAATCTATTGTATGTGTGCTTAATTGGTCTATCAATAAGTATTGTTTGTCAAGAACCCTGAAACTATCCTCATAATTCAATAAAGAAATTACTTTAAAGAATTTGAAGATATAACTAATAGCAAACATATTAACTTCTGGATATTCATCTAAATCAGAGTATACTTTACCGTAAAAGTCGAATACTGAGATCATATGTTTTACTATCCATGATTTTGATTCCATTGTTATATCAGTAGTAGATGATGCATTTAAAATATCTGTATAATATTTTGTAATAAGTATAAACATCATTATATTAGTATCTAGCGATTTCTCCAGTTCATTTGGTGATATGATAAATAAATTTTCAATAAATTCATTCCTGTTAATATAATCGAATAAAATCGTTAGTACTTCTAACAACCTTGTTAATGTTAATAATTCAAAATTTTGTTTAATAGCCACTAGTAAAGGTAAATTATTCTCTAATATTCTCCTTCTTATTAAGACGTCAGAAGACAAACTTTTAAAAACTACTTCAATATCTTGAATAATAGATACACTGGTATTTGGATCAAAATATAACTGAAGTATAATATCTAATAACTTGGTAGGGGCAAAAATTCCTCTTGGATATGAACTAGATATTACTTTCAAAGCAGAAGATACCAATGGTTTGATATTTGAAGTTAAAGCTTGCTCTAAATCTTCAATGGTGAATATTTCTAATACTGATTCAAAATCAGTGATATTAATAAGCTGTTGCAAAACTTCTAATACAATCGCATAATCCAAGGACAGTTCAGTATCATCATCAAGCAATAGACATTTCAGATTGCTTAAAAATCGTTTGGGACTAACAGGTAATCGAGTTAACGACCTCAAGTTCAATGAGCATCGATCTAAAAGTTCATTAATATTTTCTGGTAGTGGTCTTAATTCTAACGAAGTATTCAATTGCTCTAAAACAGCAAGAACAGTGATATTGCTATTTTCACTAGATTGCATCTTGATGTAACTTGGTCCACTCTATACTAATGAATATACTACTAGCTCATTGATTAATAACCTTTTTATAGAGAAATTGGCTGAATAAATTCTGATATTGCTTAATAATGGGATCACATGACCTGGTGTTAACAGTGTAATTACAACTTAAACTCATCAATTACACTGTAATATCAACCATACAATGGTTCAATTGAGTGTCCATTGATCTATACTATCATTGTAATATTTGTTTCATATTTATTTATTTTACTACCTCTTTCAAGCTAGTCTATGGTAGATTTATTTGAAGTTCCCTATGGAATATTAATTGGAAACTATAAACATTAAATATGAAATACTACATACAAAATTATTTCATAATATCATTTCTAACAAATGAATACTATCGTTACACTAATCATCTTTTTTGTTATTAAGATTAACATTATTACCATTAAATGTCTGCCTCTTTTTGTCATCTTTAAAATTAGTTTTATTCATACCATTATCTTTCTGGATTGGCTCTGTACCTCTCATATTAGTATCATCTACACTGGTAGTGGTTTCTACGTTACTGCCATTCCACCATGAGGAAAACTGATTGACAACTTTGTTCAAGACGCTTGGTTCTTGTGCGTCAGTGACATTGATTTTTTTATAAAAACTCTCTAATGGTTTTAGTATCAATGCAGACCTAGGAGATAATTCTAATGTTTCTAAAGATCTTAATTCATCTGATTCTGAGAAGGTAATACGTGGAATATTCCTATGAAATGAGTATGGAGCATCGCCATCATTTCTGTTTGAATCCAGCCATTTTCTTACATCGTTCAATGTAGTCTTAGAATCAAATGTATGAGTTAATGATTTACTATTAGTTAATTTAAATTGTAAAATGCATTTTTCTGTACGCAACCTTGAATAATCTTTAATATTATCATGAATATTTTCCTGATTAGTATTTGACTCAATTTTATCAATTTTATTCTTCTTTCTTTCTGCTTTATCTGATTCGACTAATTTTAAAATTCTTTTCTTTTCCTCTTGTTCCATTTTTCTCATTTTATTAACTTCATCTTGATATATCTTTTGAGTTATATCGCTCACTTCAGCTTTCAATGAACTTTCCTTTCCCTCATTTAAAATAAGTGGTTCTCTGTTCGTATGTGCACTCTTCCCCAAAGCTGTTGATAATGAATCAATATTAGTTTGTAATGTTTCAATTCCTGATAATTCTAAAACTATCTGACCACCTTTAAGAACAGAAATACTGGGTACCACTACTGATGGGCATATATTTTCAAAATATTTAAAGTCATCTGTACCTTGAGATAATTTTAACCAAATAGCAGTTTCCTTAAGTTCTACCCCCACATTTTCAGTAAACCACGAATGTAACCATGTATTATCACCAGAATTGACTGTACTGTATACAACCAATGGCTTATTTCTAGACATAGACTGCTCGACAGCAATAGTAATTGATTCTTCAAAAAAATTACTCATCCAAAGCTGATCAATCATTATTTTTATAAAATTCTATTGCACTTCAGTATACCACAGAGTTTTTAAACACAATTGTTGCCCATATACCTCTAATAGACATCTACAGACACTATTAGTACTGTTTCTCATCAATTTAAAGGTTTCATTAAGCAATCACTTTAGTATGGCATGTAATTTTTCATGAAAAATTATTTTGATATTGCAATATTATAAATGAAATCGATGAGTTACAGGTTAAAACTCTTTTAATAGAGTCAAGTTAGTAGCAACCACACAAGCTATTTCAACTGCAAAGGTCCAGATAAGAGTGTAATTTATATACAAATGAGTTTCTCACAGATTGGTACTCTTCCAAGGATCAAAGATGTTGAATTAGGAGAAACCATTGGAAATGGTGCATTTGCCTGTGTGAAAACAGCTCATTTAAAGAATGATCCCAGTGTAATATTTGCTGTTAAGTTTGTTCATATCCCTACTTGTAAGGAGAGTGGGTTAAGTGAGAAGGATATGACAAAAGAAGTGGTTTTGCAATCTAAAGGTTCTCAACACCCTAATATTTTAAAAGTAATTGATTGTAATATTTCTACTGATTTTATGTGGATTGTTATGGAAATGGCTGAAGGTGGTGATTTATTTGATAAAATTGAACCTGATGTAGGTGTTGACTCGGAAGTAGCACAATTTTATTTCCAACAGTTGGTTCGTGCAACTTCATATTTGCACAATGAATGTGGTATTGCTCATAGAGATATTAAACCTGAAAATATTCTTTTAGATAAAAATGGTAACTTAAAATTGGCAGATTTTGGTCTTGCTTTACAATATAGGAGAAAGGATGGTTCACTTCGGATATCTACAGATCAAAGAGGCTCACCTCCATATATGGCTCCTGAAATTTTACACTCAACTGAATATTTAGCTTACAAGACTGACATATGGTCTATTGGTATTCTATTATTTGTATTATTAACAGGAGAAATACCTTGGGAATTACCTGTTTTAGAAGATGAGAAGTTTGAAAATTTTATTAGAAATGATGGTAATATTAATTTAGGACCTTGGGCAAGAGTTGATTTTACTCATTTGAACTTATTGAGAAAAATTTTACAGCCAGATCCTGAAAATAGAGTTACAATGGACTTGCTTATTGCTCATCCTTGGTTTACTACACAAGTTAAATTCGCAGATTCCAATGGTTTGTGTAACAACTCATCTCTATTAGCTAAAAAATTACTTTCTAACTTAAGAGTTTCTTTAAGTGATGACGATTACTTAAAATCTACACAAGAAGTGTTTACTTCTGCAAACAACAAAAGTAGATTTATATCTACGCAACCAATGAACAGTGAATTAGCACAGATTGAACATGATTCTTTAAATAGAGATTTTTATGCTGCAACTCAAAAGGCATTTACACAATACATACCCACTGAAGGTGTTAGTGACACATTTACCAATCAAGAACCAAAATGGACACAATTTATTTCAAATGATTTGGCAGCTCTACAATTTTATGATGGAAATGATTCTTCTAATAGAACAGACATTAGATTTAACCCAAATAAATTGACGAAATTTTATTCTTTGGAAGAGATGGATGTTATCCTACCAATATTAGAGAAAGCTCTTCAATATTCTGGAATTAAAGTTAAACCTGATCTATATGGTAATTTTATTAACATTTCAAATCATATGAACAATGAGAGTATTTTCCCAGTAATTATCAATATTAGAACCGAAGATCGTAATGGTTCAATTATGAATGGGTGTGTTTCTATCATTCATTTGGAAGAAAACTTGAAGTCAATAGAGATCAATAGAAAATCAGGAGATCCATTGGAATGGAGAAGATTATTTAAAAAAATTGCCCTGTTTTGTAGAAGCATAATTTTGATTCCAAATTAAACTATCATTATGTAAATACATATATTATTAAAGGCAATAATACTACAACGCATATAATTATATAAAAAGTACTGCATATATAAAAATACAAATATCTTCAATTTTTGGAGTTTATTCATCATTTTGGTCTAAAGTCAAAGCAAACTGCAACAATTGAACTCTCAATTTGGCCTTCTCAGAAATTGTTAGATTAGAAAGATCATTCGAAGTCAATTCTTGTAAATCATCTCTTATTTTAAATATTTTTTTTCTAGATTTAATCTTTTGCTTTTCTTCTGTTGCAATTTCCTTGGATGATAGTTCTAACTCTTTATCTTTTTTGTTCTTAAGTTCATTGTTTTCTAATAAATCATTCACTGGATTAGGGTTTTTGTCATTTAATCGTTCAACAATGACTCCAGTCAAACCCAACTCTTCACTTTCAAGGGTTTGTAGTTCAACTGAATCCTTTGCCTGTTCATTTGGAACTTTCAAAGAATTGAAAATAGGAATACGTATTCTTTCGATGACTGATACCTCCCCCTCTTCCTCTTCAACTTCCTCAGGGACTGCTTCATTAAAGTTTTCTTTTTTATCAGTGGAAGTAGTATGTTCAATATTCTGCAAAGAGGAATTATTACTCTCTAATATTTTAGTTGGTGTGCTTTCTACTACAGAAGATAATATTTCTTTGCTGGCATCAATCGAGTTCGAAGAAATAATCAATTTTTTATCTTCTTGAGAACTAGAATCAACTGCTTGGCTTAAATAACCTTCATTTAGTTGTGTAGAAGTTGCCGCAGGATTCTGGGTAGTTACCAATTCAACATTTTGTGTTGCAGGAACTTGAAGTTCTTGAGAATCTTGACCTACAGAATCCTTGGAATCAATGCTTGTTTTAGAAATTGGTAGAATAAACAGTTCTGTTTTGATTTTGGATTTTGCTGTATCAGATTCTAGAAGTTGACTTTCTATTTCATCATTATACCATAATCCTAATTCTTTGACACATTTACGATAACCCTTAGTCATATAAAAATTCTTCGATGTAAATGAAGGGTGTGTTAGGATTGCTTTTGAAATATATACATAATGCTGAGATTCTGTTTTCTTCATATGTGTTAGTAGGCCCTCAAGAAATTGAATAGCATCTTTTTTCTTTTGCATAAATAAAACATCAAGGAATATTTTAAAGCTCTTCAAAACCTCTTGAATATCTTCATCTGGAGATGACCTTTGTTTTTCAGTTAAGAAAAGACAGAATTCTTCCTCACATTGAAGAAGGACATTACTTTTTTTTTTCTGAATTAAAGTGTCAACTAATAGATGGATTCTATTATTTGCTTGTTCTTTTATAAAAATCTTTATAATTTTTGCTAGCACTTCATTAACCTCTTCAGAAGGATCGCATAAAGAAGTTAAATGTAAAGGATTTATTTCATTTATCCAATTCTTTCCAGTTCCTAACCTTTTTAACAATGAAACAGCAAATTTATTTTTATTTTGTAAAATACACCAATTAATTAGTGTGTTTAATGGTTCCCAACTTTCCTGCTCAAATAGCATATCAAAAAGAGAAAACATCAGCTCATTAGTATCACTACTAATATTGCCATCTTTGTTTTCTTTAAATAGGTATTCTTCAATAGGAGTTGTGTCTAGAGATAACTCTTTTCTAGATAAAATCCATGGAAGAATATTAACTTGGATATGATTAGAAAATTCTGAGAAGTTTGATACGAAATATGTAATACGAGATTCAGGAATTACCTGAGTAACATCTTCATATGGAATATCATCGATACAATCAATAAGTTGAGGGTTATTTTCAATTATTATTTTCATAATTGCTTGATTTCCAGTATTTATCATTGTATTGGCAATACTGCTGAAAATATATCTTCTCCTAGGACTGACATTTTCAAAGTAGGGTATTATGTTCTCAATATTATTTTTAAATCTTGATATATAACTTTTTAGAAAATGTTCAATATTAGAATCTTTCCAACTTTCAAAATCAAGTCTAATAAAAAAGTTTTCAGTTTGATTAATCTTCAAGAACAGGCTTAGTATATTATCCACCACTGACGGCTCAGGAATTGTATTCAAAATATAAATCAAAGAATCATATTCTAGAGCAGAAATTTTAGGTTGTAAATATGTTGAACCAATCCAATTAGTAATGTATGTAGTTGTTGGATTGTCTTTTAATTCTAGAAATTTGACAACTTTGAATAAGTCAGGAATTGAATGATCGTTTGTTTGTAAGAGCTCTTTCAATAAGTCAATCAATAGATTGGTGTAAGATGGCATCTTTTTTTTAGATGTTTGCACATACTTCAAAAAGCTGTCATTTTCTCTATCAAAGAAAATTGAACTAAATATTTTTGGTATTGTCATAGTAATTTTACGAAACAAATCAAAAGTAACATCATTTTTGCTTACTGAATTAGAAATATTCCAAAATATTTCACAAAGCTTACTTAAAAGCTTTTCATTACTGTGACTACTTTCAGGAATCTTTTCTAACAATAAGTTTAATAATTGATAGTTTAATAAATCTTCTCCTTTGTTGTTTTTAATAATGTGTATTATCAGCTCTTTTAAATCACCAAAAATAGAATGTAACATTAAAACAGGAAATGGTGTAATTTCATTAACTGTTACACCGACAGAAGCAATTACTCTTACTGGATGATATTCCTTATTTTCATTAGCATTATTATTATCAAAATGGTTTGATTTCAATGCCTGCATTAATATCTTAATAGCACGAACTTTGAATGCAATGCTTGCTGTTAAAATTATTTCATAAGCTGGGCTAATAAGTTCTTCCCAAATTAACCCGAACTCATCATCAGTCAATGATTTGCAGCAGCTACCAATGGTATACATAATTCCTGTGAGGAAGTAAAGTAAACCTTCTTTAATAGTAGGGTCCTCTTTATTTTCCTTTAAAAAATGGAAAGGAATTAACAAGAGAGCCGTAACAGAACGAGAGTGTTCTTTTGGAATATTTTTTATATTAGCAAAAATACAGTATGTCATTATTCTCCATACTTTGATAGCATGTATTACTGCTTGTGGATCTCCCTTTTCAAAACATATCTTATTAAGCTCAATCCATGTGTGTCCTGAACCTGATGATAATAACTTTGGTAACTTGTTCGCACTGTTAAATAATAAAGCTACACTTGATAACCATAGATCCATTGCTAGCTTGTATTCTTCCTTTTCTAATATTAAATATTTTAAGTGACGTCTCAATAAAAATCCCAATGTAATATTGTCACTATCACCATTTCTTGTTAACTTTCCTAAGAATTTTTCAGGAACACTCTCTTTAATTGACATCTTTTCTACGCATTTGTAAATACTCTCATGTCCTTTGTAAGTATCTAAAGATTTTTTCAAAAGATCTAATAAAATAGAGATTGCTGTCGCCATTATTTTCATTGAATACATTTCTTCTTCCATTAAAATTCTTGGTAATACTTCGCCTGGTAACCATAACGATACATTAGCTACCGTAATTTGAGGATATTTGTTTAAGAAACTCTTAATCAGTAACAACTTCTCGCATATCAAGTTATTACTGTTGATTTCTTTAATATTAGTTATATTGATTATTATATTTTGAATTTCATCTGCATTTAGGAAATAAGCACCAAATTTTTCTTCTCTTAGAAATGATGTTTGAGCAGCAATTATTACTTTATTGGAATTACTATTTGTCATTGCTTCAATTGATAGAGTATACAATTTTTTAAACATCTCTTGAAGTTCTTGATGTTTAGCTAACCATTTCATTATTTTAAAATTAGATGCAATTGATGCTAAAAGTCGTACAATTTGGACATACAATCTTGACACAAATGGATTTTTCTTGGATTGAATACTTAATAATTCTGTTTGCTCAATTTCCAATTGATTTATAGAAATAGGAATCAATTTATCTAAACTTTCAATTAAAATATTAATTTTCTTTTCTGCTATTTCAGAAGCAACTTTAGTTGGAATAATAGGTATGATATTATTGAATGTGGCATATACTTCGAATCTGCGAGCTTTGTACTCTTCTGTTGGATTGTTCAATATGCTCACACCACCTTCGATAATATATCTGAACTCTTTGATATCATTAATATCTAAAAGACTGTGAATTTCTCCACTAGCCCAAAACGCTAATTGCATTGGAGTTGCTTCTCTTACATACTCTTCTGTTAATACGTTATCTGAAAAATCAAGTCTATTTAAACCAGACCCATTTCCATTTCTTCTGCTCGTTTGTGGGTTTCTTAAAATGGATTTTGAAGGTTTTGAAGCAGATGGTGGTCTTGGAGATGATCCAATATCTATCATTTGAGTTGGCGATGATTCGATTTTATCAGAAAACGCTACACTTTTAGAAACTGCACTAATTGGAGACTGAACCCTACTAATGGAATAACTAGTTGGAGGAATATCTATATTCTTAATCTCTGGAGATTGTTGTGATAAGATACTGGTATCATCCAAAACATGAATTCTAGTTGGTGTCAATGATTTTGGAGTGGAATTACGACTTGGACTGTTTAATTTTCTTCTTTTTGGAGTTGGAGATGTATTCATATTCATAAATTCAGTCAATTTCTGTGGGGATGGGGGAGGTAACTTATTTTGCATCCACATAAGCATTGAAGAGGGAGAGTTTTCGTTATTCTTTTGTTTTGATCTTTGATTCATATGCTTGTCCAATAAATCAAGAGCTCTAGCCTTCTTTCTCATTGGCGAGGTAGAATCCTCCAAATTGTTACTCATATTTAAACCACCACAATCAGCGCACTCTCCTTTACATAAATTAGTACCATAAATGTATGCATTAACAGTTAAATATCCATAACCTTTAATAACCATTTCTTGATGATGGCTCGATCAGGTTCATCACTATAGCATTACTAGAGATGCTTCATCGAACGCGTTAAGTTTTATTTCGTGATGCGACACGTGAAGAAGGCATACCATTAAGTATGGAGACTAAGCAATGGTGATTGAATCAATGGTTATAATGGATAGCATAAGTATAATATTATCCTCATGGGTAATGATATTTTTATTCTAGCATATATATTTATTTATATAGAAGGAAGAAATTCAATACCTTTTGTGAGTGATGAATAATAGGCACATTACATGTCACCTGGAACTGGGAATTTAGAGACCCATTGAGCTACTTCTTCAGCCAGTTTGGTGACATGTTCAGATTCTTCACATAATTGTTTAAAACTAGCTAACTTGGTTCTGAAGTCCTTTGCATCAGGAGATTCTTGGGATTTCAATTCGATGGATAAATTAACAGCTTTGTTGATATATTCAGCGACTTTAGAGAAATCTTCTGGCTCAAAACCTCTTGTAGTCATGGCTGGAGTACCAACTCTTAAACCAGATGGGAATAAAGCAGATTTGTCACCTGGGATGGTGTTTTTATTAGCAGCAATGTTGATTTTTTCTAATAAAGTTTCTAAACGAGCACCATCAATACCTAAATTTGTTAAATTAATTAAAATTAAATGATTATCAGTACCACCAGAGACTAAATTGAAGCCACGTTTAATTAATTCTTCACCAAACACACGAGCATTATTGACAACTTTTCTTTGGTATTCTTTAAATTCTGGAGTGGCAGCTTGACCTAATGCAACAGCCAAAGCAGAAATAGTATGGTTATGTGGACCACCTTGATGACCTGGGAAAACAGAAAAGTTAATTTTTTTCTCTAAATCGTAATGAACTTCTTTACCAGATTTCAAAGTCTTTCTTAAACCCTTTCTGTAGAAAATCATAGCACCACGAGGACCTCTTAAAGATTTATGGGTGGTAGTGGTAACGATATCAGAATAAGTGAATGGAGAATCAGTGACACCAGCGGCAACTAAACCTGAAATATGAGCCATGTCACTCATCAAATAAGCACCACAACCATCAGCAATTTCACGGAATTTCTTATAATCCAATACTCTTGAATAAGCAGAAGTACCAGCAACGATAACTTTTGGTCTAAATAATTTTGAAGTCATACTTAAAGTTTTATAATCAATTAAACCAGTAGCTTGATCGACATGATATGGCATAGTTTGGAAATATTTAGAGACGTAGGAAATCTTTGTACCTGAAGGCAATTGATAACCATGAGATAAATGACCACCATGAGGTAAATCTAGCCCCATTAAACGATCACCAACTTCCATAATAGCAGAATAAGTGTATAAATTAGCTGGAGCACCACTTAAAGATTGAACATTAACCCCCCATTCAGCAGGATTTAACCCGTACAAGTCCAAAGCACGTTTTTGACATAACAATTCAGCTTCATCAATGAATTGATTACCACCATAATAACGTTCACCTGGATAACCTTCAGAATATTTATTTTGCATTTCTGAACCTAATAAATTCATAACTGCCTTTGAAGTAAAATTTTCTGAAGGAATCAAAGTAATTGAATTTCTTTGTCTATTACGTTCATTTTGTAAAATCTTATTCATCTCTGGATCAAGATCACTAACACTCTTGGATAAAAGCAATTGGTTTGCATTAACTTTTGTAGCATAACTACGAACACCAATTCTACTGACTCTTGACAACATCTTCAATACCTCTATTCTCAAAAAACCCTTGACTCAATTGGAACGTCTTATAACACTGTAACAAGTCCCCACTAACAGACCCCCAATAACTGCAACAAGTACTCCTTATATACCAGTTGGAAGTAACTAAAGGATGACTCTTCTCAGTACAATTTCAATCATTTTGACTTCTAAGCATCGATTTTAAGCTTTAAGCCTTTGAAAAAAAATGAAAAATTATTTGAGATGAGCTGTTGCAGTTGATGGTAATTTATTTGGAAAGTAGATATTTAGTTATCAGTTGAGGGTAGTGAGCCATTGGAGAGTATTGGAAGTATGAGTGACAGTGGGTTGGTTGATGCCAATATTAATTATGATGATGCCATTGAGTATTGGACGCAAACTCCTGCTACTGTGGATGGTGTGTTAGGTGGGTACGGTGATGAAACTGTTGTACCAGCTATGGATGTTGTTGGTTCGAACCATTTCTTGAGGAAATTGAAATCTAGAATGGTCGTTAGTCCAGGTTATAAGAAAGTTGGTGTCGATATGGGTGCTGGTATTGGGCGTGTGACTAAGAACATGCTTTCTAAACATTGTGATGTTATTGATTTAGTGGAACCAGTGAAACCATTTGTGGAACAAATGCATGTTGAATTACAACCTTTGAACGATGAAGGTAAGATCGGCACCATTTACGATATTGGTATGCAAGACTGGACCCCTGAAGAAGGTAAGTATTGGGTTATATGGTGTCAATGGTGTGTTGGTCATTTGCCAGATACTGAATTAATAGAATTTTTTAAAAGATGTGTCAAGGGCCTTCAACCTAATGGTACTATCATTGTCAAAGAAAACAACACACAGGCAGAAGACGATTTCGATCCAGATGACAGTTCTGTTACCAGATCAGACAATAAATTCAAACAATTATTTGAAAAAAGTGGATTGAAATTAATCGCTGTAGAAACACAAAGAGGTTTACCAAAGGAATTGTACCCTGTAAGAATGTACGCATTGAAACCAATACAACAATAAATAGTATCTACATAAGCAAGAATATTTTATTTTGTAATAAATAATAATAATAAAATCAGATAGGAGCAAAAGACTAAAATTGATGGAAATTTTTATCTTCATATTAATAAGAAATCAGTTGAACTATGCACAACTTGTTTTATCATCATTTAAAAAATCATTATTATCATCACAAAGAAAGAGTGAAAAAAAAAATAAAAAAAAACTACACAAACAGATCTCCCATAACACCCATTATATGAAAATCTGTACAGTTTTCTCTGCTACTAGTGCACTGTAGTGAATACAATACCACACCAGACACTCTCATTGCCATAAGTCAGACTCGCATCTGTTTAAATCAACAACTATTGCAACAGGAAAGTGGTCTTCTCTGTGGTTAAAATCCAATTTCCAGCTGAGCTTTTTATATTTTGAAAAGTTTTTTTCTATGGCGGGCGGGGCGGGTAACGTGTTGTTGGTGCTGAGAGGGCTAGGGCATGGGGGGAGCTGGGCGGTTAAAATAGTTTAAAAGTTTATACCACTTTATTTGGGGTTTCCAGAGTATAAAAGAGTGTGATAAGATGGGTTAGAGGTTTGTGGTGAAGGGTATGTATGTGGTAGTTGAGTTGGGTTGATTGTGTGAGGAAGTTGAAAGTTTGAGGGTGCTGGTGGAGGGTAGATATGTCACAAGAGGTGGAATCTTATAAGACAATGGGTTTGTTGCATATGGGGTGGTAAAAATGATATTATAGCAGTGTTGGGTGTGTGTTGGTGTGGTGGTCATGTTGGTGGTGGTTGTGACAGTGTATTTTTGATGTGTTTTTGATGTGTTTTTTTTTTCTGGTGGCTGGATACAAGATTTTCCCATTGTTTCTGGAGAAATACATGAACAAATGTACATTTTGAGTGGATACGTTTAGAATCGCATGCAACTATCATTATTTTTCATGCAAGAGCACTCGAAATATAATTGTTCCACCTATTTTAAGGTATATTGATCTATTAAGAGTTAATCCCGGTTTAATAAAAATTCAAAAATTTAAAATTTGAAAAATTACGTATATTATGAATGTATTAAGAATTAGTTCTAATAATGGTTAGTAGCTATTACAAACCCAACAACAGATCTATAAACGATCTATACCATGTCAGATAATGATTTATTAGAATCACAAGAGATTATTGATGTTTTAAATTCTGATTTGGCCATTAATGCTTTACTAACAAAATTAAAGAAATCAATTTTAGTTTGTGAAGAATTTACTAAATTTATTAAAAAAAAATATCTTATTGAAGAAAACTACTTAGACGAACTATCTAAACAATACAAACATTTCTTCAATAATGAGAACACTGTGGTTACCACTTCTTCATCTTCTTTACATATGAATATAGTAAAAATTGTTTCATTTGATGGATCAATCTCACAAGTGAGAAAATCTTATGTTCAATCTTTAATGAAAATGTACGATGAATTAACAGCTTTACTATTTACAATGACTAAAATGAGAAAATCAGTAAAGGAAACAAGTAGAAGATTAGAAAGAAATCTTTCAGATGCAATTCATTTTGCTGAAAAGACTCAAACTAGATATATTTCATTTTGTCAAGATTGGGAAAAGTTAAGGTTAGCTGATCCAACAAAGACAAAATTAACTTTAAGAGGTTCCAAAAATTATAGAGAACAAGAAGAAGATTTAACAAGAAAAATTGAAATGGCAGACGCAGATTATATTCAAAAAGTCGATATTGCAACAAATTTAAGAAATAATTTTGTTAACACTGAAAGACCACGTATTGTTACAGAATTAAAAGATTTAATTTTAGAACTTGACACTGCAATGGCAATCCAATTACAAAAATATTGTATATTATATGAAAATGTACTTGTAAACTCAGGTACAGTTGTATCTCCTATTGATCCTTCTAAAAATGCATCTATGAAATCAATTGCTAACAGTGTCAATAACGAAAATGATCTTTATAAGTACTTAAAACGTTTCACTGGGAATAAAGAAAAATATATCAATAGAAGCTTAGTACCTGTGAAATATGTTAAACATCCTTCAATGGTAAATGGAAGATCAAGATCCCCATCTGCATCATCGACAAATAAAGCACCATTGACATTTGCAGTTGATCCTTCAAGAAATTCAATTCCTAAAAGATTAATCTCTACACATAATGATTCTCCATTTATTAAAAGTTTACCTTCATCCGCAACTTCTCCTTCATTATCTACAAATGGGCAGCACAAAACTACGTCACATACGCTACCGATGAATTCAACTATGACTACTTCTACCACATTACCTCAGATATCAACGACAAATGATGGTTCTCAAAGACAACCATCACAAGTTATTAAAAAACCAATGACAGATGTTGTTAATGCACCAACTAATGAACAAACTTCTAATGATTCAGGTGTATCTCAATCTTTCAAATCTTTAGACCCTAGTCTGAATATGCCAAGAATTCCAAGTGTGTCTACATCTATTGCTACAACAGAAAACTCGCCTACTCAAGATCAAATTACTGAAACTACGCCACCTGCTGTTCAACAGGATTTTAAAACTTTTGGAACACCATTAGAAAAGTTGTTTGAATTTGAACAAGATATGGTCCCATCTATTGTACGTCAATGTATTCATGTAATTGACAAATATGGTTTAGAACTAGAAGGAATATATCGTGTATCTCCTGTTGTTTCAGAATTAGCGAATTTAAAAGAAGAAATTGACAATGAGCCTTCGAAAATCACTTCTCTAATTCCTCCTCCAAATCACACTGAAAATGATATTTATTTAATAGGCTCATTACTAAAATCATTTTTTGCTTCACTTCCAGAAACTCTACTCCCCTTTTCTATTTCCAATGAGCTGGTAACATGTTTGAGTATTGATGATGTTACTACAAGAATAAATTACATGCATGGTTTAATATATAAACTTCCTGATGCACAATATTGGACATTGAGATCTTTGGTATTTCATTTAAAGAGAGTTATTGGTCATGAAGAAAATAATAGAATGAACTTAAAGGCAATTTCTATAATTTGGGGACCTTCAATCATTCCACAAAATGAAAGTGATATTAATGATGTTGATTTCCATATTAGAATTTTTGAAGTTTTGTTTAATGCAGCTGATCAAGCTTTTGAACAGGAATAGTTGGATATTATTCTTGACCTTTAAAATTGGATACTTAAATAATGACAAATCAAACATAATGAACCGACCTAAAATGATATTGTATTTAAATAGTTTGCATACAGACAATGTATATGAATGTATAAAAAATAATATATAAAGGACAATTTTTATTAGTAAAAAAACTTGTGGTTATCTTGGTTGATTGCACCGTCTGAGATTGTTTTATGCAGGGCATCCTTGAATTCACCAATACTAAATCCACTGATTTGTCCTTCTACCAACTTTATTAACTCATCGTAACTATATCCATTGGCGGTGCCTTTTAATGATCTTACAATGGAAGCCTTTAATAATTCTAGTTTCCATTGGGCACTATAACCTTCATTGTGTTGAGAGTTAGAAATAGTTGATTTTGGTTTTACTGGGTTTGCTTTTATTAACCCTGATCTTGGAAGACTTATACGTAATTTATCTTCTTTAACCTTCCTCATATCTGGTGTATACGAACTGTTAAATGTATATTCGTTG
This sequence comes from Vanderwaltozyma tropicalis, assembly GCA_030555675.1. Taxonomy (NCBI): domain Eukaryota; kingdom Fungi; phylum Ascomycota; class Saccharomycetes; order Saccharomycetales; family Saccharomycetaceae; genus Vanderwaltozyma; species Vanderwaltozyma tropicalis. The sequence goes on from JANIWO010000031.1 coordinate 81,929, forward strand.
GACCCCGTATTTTTCACAAGATTGACATCAATAAATGATTGTAGTGAAATACTTACATTTGCCTTATCAATGTTCAATTCAGTTACAATTTCTTCAAATGTAATAGTATCCTTGTTATTAAATAATTCTAACAATAAAGATTGGGTTAAAGTTAGCTCAAAAGTCAAAACATTTCCATTGTTTAATATAAATGGAGTAGAAACTTCACAATGGTGCAAAGCATATAGATGATTTAGGTTTTTAAATTCTGCATTTTTTTCTGTTCTGTAATATTCTTCGAATGTATTCCATGCTTCATTTAATCTACTTGGAAGATTTGGTTTTAACATAGTTTGCTCTTGAAATCCATTAGGAATATTATTTTTGGAGAATACTAGTGGTACAACTTCTATAGGAACAATCGATTCTAATTGATTATCATGAGCATATTTTTGATAGTCCTTCAATGATTGCTTGCAATGCTTAACTTCATTAACAAATGATGTAAAACCTTGGTTTTCAGCTTCTTTATGGTATAATTCCTCGTAAAAAAATAAAAGCTTATCTTCGAATGACCCAGATTCTCCTATTATATCCAAAGTTGTAGGCCCACCTAAGATTATTTTTCTGAAAAGATACTTCATATGAAGGTTCAGAAATACCTTATCAATTTCTAAGTAATGTGGTGCCATACATAATAATAATTCAATTTCTTCAATGTCCATACCTGAATTTGGAAACACATTTCCTTTTAATCTTAATTCACATAATTTTTGGTACGTTTCAATTACTTTTATATCACCACCGATAACTTTTGATAGCTCTTCTCTAACAATTAAAGTATATTTGTTTTGTTCATGTTTCGATGTAATCGCCAATGGATTCCCTGCACAATTTTTATCAATAGTACACATAAGTTGAACATATATAATGGATAATTTCCATAAATCTGGTGATTCTATTCCTTTCTGATTTAGTTTCATCATTTTTAATCCATTTTTTATCATCATTCTAATTTCATGTTTAAAATTATCTATCATTTCTCTTGATTCATATGCAGATGCAAATATAAGGAAGTTTCTTCGAAGTTTTACCAAATGTGGAGTTATTACATGGACGCAAAAAGTATTTTGGAACTTTAATATAGATTCATTCATTACCATTGACAGACTCCCTTCTCTTAATAATGTTGCCTTGATCATTATATCATTGACAATACTAACTAACTCAGTATTGAAAGTCCAAGCTAATAGTATCATTCTTGTTATTATTGATTCGACATTTTCAATATATTCCGATCCTCGATAGTGATTAATGGCTTCTGCTTGTTCTCTTGCTACTTCACAATAGAGTGTTTCTAGAGAGATTCCATCTATTAATATACTATTCTTGTACAATATACTCAAAAATTTATACTTCTCAATAATATTTGATTTTTTCTTAATGTCATCTTCTATAGTTTCAGATTTCAATTGTATCCAGTTTTCAATATATTTTCTAAAATCATCATCCATTTGTTTCTTGAATTCCACAATATATAAATAATCACAATAATCAAAAATTGTCTCTTTAATACTTATTTCCTTTGTTATTTGAGGATAGTTTAAATTTGTATATTCAATAATTGGTAAAATATGAGTTAAACAAATTTTGAAAAGATTATAATGATGATCCCAATGATATATGATATTACCATCATAATTTTGACTTCCCAAAGATAAATTTTTGAAACAAAAAATTATCATCTTTTCTATAAGTTCCTTTAACTGTCCTTTAATGTATATCCAAAACATTTCAATAGTTCTTGACTGGTTTACTAACTTCACTCTTTTGTTTCTTTTCAATTCCCTTAACCCATTAGAGTCTATAGGAATATAAACTTTAGCAGTACACAACCTCTTCGAAACTGTATGTAGATAGTTTATCCTGGGTTGAAACACCAATTCATCCAACTCACCAAAATTAAAAAGAGCATTTTCAAACTTTTTTAATGCATCTTCAAATGCCAAAGTTATCACTTTAATATCATCATCATAACTATCATTAGAACCATTTAAAGTTTGTAAATGGTACTCCGTCCCTTTGAACTCATCAGATATAACAGTAGAGTCCTCCATGATGGCTCTTTGCATGGGGTTACTCCATCTTTTAAACCAAATAAGTTATGCTTAATTTATATATTCTGTAATTTTTCAACTCATCAAGTTTCTTCAAATTCCTTAATTATGGTATTTATTATTATGTATAATGATCTAAATTTAAATTATGCAATGGTATATAGTTATATATGGACTAAAGTGATTAATTATGGATGTAGTATAGCATATCATCACATCTACGAGTTTTAAATTTTCTTCCAGCACGATCAATACTTCGATATTTGAATCTATCTCCTAAAATACTATATTGTAGAGCGAAATCATCATTGATGGGTATTTCGAACCCAAACACAGTTCCTTTCTTTGGAATAATCTTCAATTCATCAACCAATTCTCCCTTAGTTACTAGGATGAACGATTTTTGACCATCCCAGACAACAATTCCCTCAATACCAACAGCATTAGCATTTTTGCATCGTACCACTTTTAATAATGCACCATTGTAATCAGCCATAGATAATTTCAACAAGGCAGTCGACCCATTAATAGCTAGTTTTTGTGCATCCACTACTTTTGATGGGATGTTCAATAATTCCTTTATATAGCTTACCCAAATTTCTTCATACATCGGTAAAAATTTTGAGTATTGAGGAACTTTATCCCAAAGTTCTTTTTTATTATCTTGTAAGTATCTATCCAATATATCTCTTTCAGTGATATTATTATCCCTAGCCAATTGTAGAACTTTACGAGACACACTCCTAGTATCAGTTATATACTCATGAAGAGATGCTCTTGCATTTTTGCTAATTTCTCGATAGTTTGGTTGCCTTGTAGTGAATCCTGAACCAGCAGCAGAATCAATAGTATTAGCAGTAATCTTTAATTTACTCTTATTTCTCTTCAACCTACCGGAAACACCACCATCTGTTGGTAATAAAAGTAAAGTTGATTGCAATCTTTTTTCATCAATTGGTTTATTTGGATTATCGAAATTTCTAGTGAAAAGACACTCTTTGATAAATTTTTGAGCTCTATCCATCTTGATCAAACACAGCTACACCCAACGGTTAATTCTTATTGTTCCTCAGTCAACTAATTGATATCTATTAACCACTTTTTATCTGATATTAGTACTGTTCAGTGATAATATTTTTTCAATTTGAAAAATTACAGGGCATCGCAAAATACATAATTAACTATAGAAAGTGTGTATCTTTAATGATAAATACCTTGGAATTAGTAACATATACAACCTTCTGGTGGTTACTACAGTGAGTATGTTGGTTCCTTCATTACTGAGAGTTGGATTGTGGCGAAAGCCTGGGGTTTTAGTGCCTCGTTTTGCTAGATTTGTGCATAGTAAAACACCCTTTGAGTTAGATGGGAATGATGACGAATATAAAGAATTGAACTCCATGTATTCAGATATGTTTACTACAGGTGACTCTAATGTTGGGTCAGCAGAGGGAACTTCCAGGTCGATAGCTGATGAGATTGATGAGCTTAACAGTGAATTTGAGGATCTGTCGATAATGAGGTCAAATAAATTAAGTGGATCAGATTTAGAAATGATTACCAAAGAGAAAGGTAGATTTATCATTCAAAGTACGTCAAACAATCCATATTATAACATTGCTCTGGAAGATTATGTGTTTAGAAATACACCTGTAGAAACGGATGGTAATTCAAGTTTTACAAATCAAAGGTTAATGTTTTATATTAATGATAAATGTGCAGTCATTGGTAAGAATCAAACTGTTTGGAAAGAATTGTACCTTAAAGCAATGGAAACTCGTGGATATGAATTTATAAGGAGGTTTTCTGGAGGTGGTGCAGTAGTGCATGATCTAGGTAATGTCAATTATTCTTATTTAACTTCAAGGGATGAATTTAAAAGAGAATTTTTCAATCAATGTATAGTAAATTGGCTTTTATCAACAAATCCAGACTTATCTCTAGCATTAAACGAAAGGGGAGATATAACATGGGAGGGTTATAAAGTTAGTGGGAGTGCATTTAAGATTGCCAAAGGGAAATCGTACCATCATGGTACCATGCTTATAAATTCTGATATAAATCAATTTAGTGGATTATTAAAACCTCATGAAATCCCTGGAATTAATTGGAAATGTAACAGTGTAGAAAGTGTACGTTCCAAAGTGGCTAATCTACCGCTTAATACTACTCAAGAGTTCATTGATACATGTACCAATGGGTTCCAAAATCTATATGATACAGAAACAAAAGTATACATATGTGATGAAAAAAATACAATGAACAAAGATTTAGAAAGCACAATGCATAATCTCATGAGCAACGATTGGAAATATCTATCGGGACCAACATTTAGAGTCAATATCAAAAATGGTAACCATTCCATAGAAGTGGAAAAGGGTATAATCACAAACAGTACCATTCCAAACATCATTGGTTCGACTTATAAAGCATTCACAAATATTGCTTCGGAGTTATTACCTTCTAAAACATCTAATTTACTACAATAAAAACACACACATCAAGGTCAAGATTCATATCATACACTCATTAAGTACCCATGTTTATAGCCATGTAAATATATATTATTAAATTGAATATTCCAATATATAACGTTATTACTATGTGTTGCAGTGGGCATCGCCAATGACAATTGCCTGCGGAAGATGATTATTATTGGCTATACTTAAGGGTATTTAAAAGTGAAGAACTGGAGTTTAAAGACACTAAAGGAGGACAAGGAACATCCAGAAACGATTAGAATCTTAAATTAAACTTAGAGTTCAAGTGTTTTTGGTTTTTGGAACTGCTTTTAAGCTTTATTTTTCAATAAAATTTGATTGAATCAAGACAAGTCATCAACAAGAAATAACGAAAAGATGGGTCGAAAATTTATGGTTGATAATATAAAATCTATATACAATAGTTTCTCCCTGTGGGAGAAACCTTCAGTTGTTTCCACTACGAAACTTCCACCTACAAATGTATTACTCTCTGCACCAGCAGCACCTTCAGCTATCCCCTTGTATGAAATTATGAAGAGACTACCGTCTATGTTTCCTAGAAGTGTCAAACAATCCATCCAAGATTACACAGACTATAAAAAGGATGTGAACAGTTTCCAAGTGGATTTACTGTCGACATTACCATTTTATCCCATACCATCAGCTGCTAAAACTGCTAAAACTATTAGAACACCAGTTGATGACCAAGGCAATTACATTAATGAATTTTGTATTACACCAACTAATCCATCTGTACCAGAGAAACAATTGAAACATTTAATATTTATTCATGGGTATGGAGCAGGATTAGGTTTTTACTTAAAGAATCTAGAGAACATACCGTTGTTAAAAAATCAATGGTGTATTCATGCTATCGATTTACCTGGGTATGGTTATTCATCAAGGAAAGATTTTCCCTTCAAACTTCGACAAAACAGTTTAGAAGATGTTGAAGACTGGTTCCATTCAAAGATTCAAACATGGTTTCAAAAAAGATCATTATTATTAAACCCAAAAAATAATTTAATTATGGCACATTCAATGGGTGCATTTTTAATGGCTACATATGTTGATAAACACCCTAACGATTTCAAGAAACTAGTAATGTGTTCTCCAGCAGGTATCTGTAAGTCCACGACAGCCAAATCTATTGGTAATATTAAGCCACCTTGGTGGTTTAATCAACTATGGGAAAATAATGTTTCACCATTTTCATTAGTAAGAAATTCAACATTTTTAGGATCTAAATTTACTAGTGGGTGGTCATATAAAAGGTTTGGCCACTTATTAACTGCTAAGGCTACTGATCAGTTTGAAACTCTTCACAGATATGCATATTCGATATTTAATCAAAAAGGGTCAGGTGAATATTTATTAGCATTTGCATTGAAATCAGGAGGAGAACCCAGAAACCCTCTACAAGAGAGACTTTTCCAAAATAACAAAGCAGGAATATCTAAAAGTGATTGTGAATGGGTATGGATCTATGGCGAAAGAGATTGGATGGATATCAATGGTGCTGCAAACGTCACTAAAGAATTAACAACAAAGTTAGGTAAGAAAAGTTCTGTATACACGGTACCAAACTCCGGTCATCACCTGTATTTAGATAATTACAAGCATTTCAACCAACTGATCACTAACCAGATGGAACAATTGTAATTGTAAATAGTATTTGTATATATTACACAAAACAAGAAAAAAATTATGCATTATCAAACACAGCAGGAACGTAATGTTTCAAAAATCATAATAAGTACTCTAGGTAGCCAAGTTGGTTTAAGGCGCAAGACTGTAATGTTTCAAACAAAGTTATCTTGAGATCGGGCGTTCGACTCGCCCCCTGGAGAGTTATTTGTTTTTTGCGCCTAACTGGGCTGTGTCACGTGATAATTGCCTAATGGGGAAATTCCGTAAACAGATAGATTTTTGGAAAAAGAATTCAACGAAATGAATCTTAAATTGATATTTAAATGCAAGAAGTAGTGGCTGTTTGGGTCAATTTCAAGAGGACATCGAGTGAAGAGGCAACTGATTAGCAGGTTGCAGGTCTGTACGTTGGCTGGTGTTTCTGGAAAGAGAGTTTTAGGTGAGAAATTGGTTGATTTTTAAAAAGTATTATATTGAATTGTGAAAAATGCGTAAAAGTGTTTATTTGGATAATACTATTGAATTCCTAAGAGGTAGAGTGTACTTGGGTGCATACGACTACTCTCCTCAAGATTCTGATGAAATGGTTTTTTTCACTGTGGAGGATACTATTTTTTATAACAGTTTCCATTTAGATTTTGGTCCAATGAATATTGGACATCTTTATCGATTTGCTGTAATATTCCATGAGATTTTAAATGATCCTGATAATTCCAAAAAATCTGTTGTATTTTATTCATCCACTTCAACTAGACAAAGAGCTGATGCCGCTTGTATGTTATGTTGTTATATGATTTTAGTACAAGGTTGGACTCCTCATCAAGTATTACAACCATTAGCTCAAGTAGATCCACCATTTATGCCATTTAGAGATGCTGGTTATTCAAATGCCGATTTCGAAATTACCATTCAAGATGTCATCTATGGTGTTTGGAGAGCTAAGGAAAAGGGTTTAATCGATTTACAAGCTTTTAATTTAGAAATATATGAACGTTATGAACGTGTAGAAAATGGTGATTTTAATGTATTAACACCAGATTTTTTGGCATTTGCATCTCCACAAGAATCAAACCGTTTAGTAGGTGTTACTTCTTCATCTCCTGGTAAATCTCATTTAAATCAACCATTTCGTAGTGTTTTGAAATTTTTTACAAATAATAATGTTCAATTGGTAGTAAGATTAAATTCACATTTATACAATAAAGAACATTTTGAAGATGTTGGTATTCAACATTTAGATATGATTTTTGAAGATGGTACTTGTCCTGATATGTCAATTGTTAAAAATTTTGTGGGTGCTGCTGAAACTATTATTAATAAAGGTGGTAAAATTGCTGTACATTGTAAAGCAGGTTTAGGTAGAACTGGTTGTTTAATTGGTGCTCATTTAATATATACACATGGGTTCACAGCTAATGAATGTATTGGGTTCTTAAGATTTATTAGACCAGGTATGGTGGTTGGTCCACAACAACATTGGTTATATTTACATCAAAATGATTTTAGAGAATGGAAATATACTATGAAATTATCATTAGAACCAAGTGAAGTCATTGGTGGTTTATTCCCATTAGTAAGTTTAGATGAATATAGAGCACAAAAGAAAAGAGCAAGAGATGGTAAAAAAATAATAACAAATTTTGAAAATGATGATAGTGAAATGAGAGATCTTGCAATGACTCCACCAAGTGAAAAAATGAAAAATAGTAATCATTTACCAATTGGTCGCTCAGCTTTCCAAAATACTGGTGTTCCACAAACTTCTCCTGGTCAACCAAGAAAGGGTCAAAATGGTTCAAATACTATAGAAGATATTAATAAACAAACTAAGGCAACTGAAGCAAATTTCCGTAATAACAACAATAATAATAATGAAATGAATAGAGATACCCAAAGTTCCCGTATTATGGACGATAGTAACAATTCTGATGAAGAAATGATGCAAGGAAATGATGTTGTACTAAAGCAACTCCTGCCAAAAAATAGACGTATTACTTCAGGAAGAAGAACACCAAGTGCAGGTGTAAGAAAAGTTAGTGGAACTACAAAAAAATGAATAGATTCTACATAGTTTATTACTATTAATATTATTATAATAATATGAATTTTTTTATTTTAATATTTATACTCTTATGTATATACCCTTTAATGTTTAATTGAAAATTAAATTAATTAATTATATTTTATAAATAACAGGGCAATAATAATTTCCCAGATTTATGTTTCATTCCATTATATTTGGATGCCAATCTACCACCACTCTCAGTGGGTTGACTCCATGCAATTTCCCATTTTTCAACAGTTTTCCCATATATTGTATGTTCTCTTGCTGCTTCAAGTAATTTAGTTGCAATCCCATGTGAACGTTGGGTTCTACAAACCCAAATTCTTGAAATTCCTAAAATAAACTTCGGTCTTACATGGTCAACTAAACTTTTATCTTCATAAACCATCCATCTTCCTCTATCATCATTTAAAACTTCTATTGTGATAGCTCCAACAGCTCTATCATTTTTAATATATGCAAATGCTTTACCTCTCTCTGTAGGTTTACTCCAAAACTCATTCTCATCATGAGGAGCATGGAGTTCATTATTAACTAATTCCATCAGTTCTAACATAGCACGAACTTCATTGGGAGAATCAGGTTGGATCATTACAATATATTCATTATCTTTAATTGATTTCTGTGAAGATGAGGAAGATGGAGGTGTTAATTTCGATTGATTATTCTCCTTATTCATATTAAGCGGTAACCCCCATTTAGAAGACCATTTACGTCCTCTCAAGTGTAGATCATGGTACTTATCGTGTATTGCGGAATCATTAATAGAATTTAATGAATAACTCATTTCACATTTAGAACATTTTATAACTTTATTATCATTACCACCAAAATTTAATCTTGATTGTACATATTTAGAAGTTTTTTTATCTATTTTTTTGGATGAAACAGTACGTTTAGTCAATCCCATTGATTTGACATAAATTTGGCCACTGTATCAGTTCACATATCGACTTTTAAACCTCTATTAATCCAAGTGATGACTTTAATGAAATCGCGATTCATTTTATTCAAATGTTTTAACTTTACGCGTTCAATCAGATACTGAGTAGTACTTTAGCTGATAATCTTCCCACTAATCAGCACTTAAATGGAGACTGTTAAACATATTTCATTGTTGTCAAGTGCAACATATCTTTTAAAGCTTCAAATTGCAGCAAGATTTGTATTATTCTAACGATTTATGAAAAATATAGGTATCACATCTGTTAACCAGTAACAAAATGATCATTCCCATAAAATAACCGGGCATGTGGCGTAGTTGGTAGCGCGCTCCCTTAGCATGGGAGAGGTCTTCGGTTCGACTCCGAACTTGTCCATTATTTTTTTTTCCATTTAATTAATAATTAAAATCTCAATAAACCAGCTATTCTACAAGAAGAATAACCCAATTGATAACCTACAACAAGCAAAAACAAACCAATGACTCCTACTTACATACTTAGGGGAAGAGCCCCTCCGTCATAGTGGTTGGGTTCTGTTTCATTGGAGCCAGCTTACATTTATTTTTATTTTGTGTCACTAATTATAATGAAGATTAATTTAGAAATTGGATAAAATTGAAATATATAAAGGGCTAGAGATATTGTGTTCCTCAAGATTTATATTCTTGTTACTTTTGTACAGTTTTTGGTGTATTTTAAATATTATTAGTGTTTTTTTTTTGGTTGATTAATAAAGTGTGTCACTTGAATTAATTTAATATAAAATATATACATTACTATGTCACAAATTATTACAAATAATAGAAGAGTTTTGAAAGATATTTCTTTAAATGTTCATAGAGATTCACTGATAAATTCAACAAATGAAAAGGATAATGTGAAGGAAATTGCTAATGGATTTCAAAAAACTGTGTCACATAATAAATTAAAAATAATAAGTACTAATACCTCAATATCATCAAATGATAATATTGTTAAGAATAAAACCAAGAATAAAAATTCCAATACTGCATTATTTATTGGTAATTTACCATCAAATATTACAGAAAAGATGTTACAAGAATTATTTAAAAATTATTCATCATTAAAATCTGTTAAAATTTGTATTGATTCAAAGACAAATGAACCATTAGGTTATGGTTATTTGAATTTTGAAAATAAATTAGAAGCAGAATTAGCAATTGAAGATTTTAATTACAAAGAAGTATTTGGTAATGAATTAAAATTAATGCCATCATTAAGAAATTCATTTTATAGGAAAAATATTGGTACAAATGTTTTCTTTTGTAATTTACCATTAGATAATTTAGAATTAACCACTAGGAAATTTTATGACACTTTTAGAAGTTATGGTAAAATATTATCATGTAAACTAGATAAAAGGAAAAATATTGGATTTGTTTATTTTAATAATGACCAATCTGCTAAAAAAGTTATTAAAGATTTTAATAATAAAAATTTTTTTGGTAATAAAATTTTATGTGGATTACATTTTGGTAAAGAAGTTAGAACAATACCAGAATTTGAATTAAGGAAAAAAAAATTAGATTCAAATGAAATTATTAAAGAAGAATTATTAATTGATTCAAATGAAACAAATTCAATTAATTTAAATATTAGTAATGAATATCAAGATTCAAATTTTGGATTTGAAATAACAAAAAATTATCCAAATTCAGTTTATATTAAAAATATACCAATTGAAACAACTGATGATGAAATATTAGATTTTTTCAGTATTATTGGTCCAATTAAATCAGTATTTTCATCAAAAGTATTAAAATTTAATTCTCTTTGGACAATTATTACTTATAAAAAAAATGAAGATGCAATAAATTCATTAACATTTTTTAATGATAAAAAATTTAATGGTAGAGATATAACTGTTACCAAGGCATATTCTAAATGGCAAGAAAGGCAAAAAAGTATTACAAATAATGATAGTAATAATAATAATATTTTAAATGAAAAAAATTTAGTTTATTTAACAAATTTAACTAATGATTGTAATGAAGAATCATTGAAAAAATTATGCCAACAATCAAATATCGAGATTGAATATATTCAAATTTACAACAATTTATTAAATAATAATATTATAAAATATTGTTACATTAAATGCAAAAGTTCATTAGATGTTAAAACAGTTTTTGAATTATTTAATGGTAAACTTATTTATGGTAGTATTATTAAAGCTTCGATTGTAAATTATTTAGATAATTACAAACAATATCAAAGGAGATCATCTTTTAAGAATATTTATCCACCATCACCACAACAACAATTAAAACAACAACATTATTCACCTTTTTATTCACAATGGAATGAACAACAATTTATTCCAATGTCTAATACCAATAAAATAAATTCGAAGAATAATGTTGATGATAATGAAAGAATTAAAAGTCATGTAACAGATTGTTTGAAAACAATTATCATGAAATCACTCAATTATTTAAACTATCCATCAAAGTTAAAGGATTCTGATATATCATGTATTGCAGATTTTATCTTAAAAGTTTACTGGCGTGATGAAGTTGAGAATTTATCAAATTTTATGACACTATTAAATTCTAATGTTCAAAGCCAAAAAGTCTTACATTCACAAATAGAAGAGTCTATTAGGTTTCTGGGATATCAAGAATAATTGGTCATTGTCTTTAATTATTATAATATTAAATTTTATGTTTATTTGCTATTTATCATAATTTCATTTTAAAACCTTTTTCAATTTAATATTTAGTGAAGATTTTATAATATTAAATAAAAACACTAGTATAGTTATAATATATTAAAATTATTGTTCACTATATTAAATAGTATATAATTGTCAATTACATATTAAAATAAACTATATTTGAAATAATCATTAAATTTTTTTCAATGCTGATTTTTGAATTAGTTTTATGACAGCAAAGCTTTTGGAAAATTTTTTTATTGAAATAAAGTTATACTAACTCAACATAATTCGCTGGGAAAATACCTTCTCTACCGTTTATTCTACCGGTCCACCAATCATCTTGTGAATCAGATTTCTTCAAAATTGCAATAACATCACCCTTTTTAAAAGGTAAGTCACCAGATTCTTCACCTGCAAAACTATATAATGCAACAGCCTTTGGTGTAGAAGATGCTTGGCGATTGTTATTAAATGAAGGTTTTTCTGATCTTGGTCTCGAATAGTTATCACTTTGAGAAATTCTTGATTTGGAAAATCTATTTGACAAATCATCTACATCATTAGTATCATAAATATCATCTTCCCAACGTGTATTAGTTCTTTGTGTAGAGGAACGTAATGGTGGTCCTCTTCTTTGGCTTGCATAGTAGTTACCTACACTAGATGTATCATCATCAGAATCATAATTATTACTGCTACCACCTCTTCTGTTATCATAACTGTCATAATCATCATCGTAACCACCACGGCTACGAGATCCCGCTCTTGATCTTGAGAATCTTGAACCATCATCAGAAGAACTGAAAGAATCTGGAATATCATTATAGAAATCATCATCATCTTCATCATAACGATCATTAGCTTGTGTTCTAAAATTAAAAGCTCTTGATTCTAATACACGGAATAACGGATCAACTTGTGGAGGAGGTCTCACCCTACCACTTAGAATCATTTTAGTTGTACATTTATCACCATAAAACTTTCTATTAGCTTCTCTACGTTCTACAATGACACTACCTTCAATACTTACACCTGCATAAAGACCACGAGATCTGGAGTAACTGAAGACAGCGGAAACACCACCCGTGGAAGCAGAAGCAGCTGCTTCAGCGGATCTACCTAATGGACCAGCAGAAACAGAGACATTACCACCTAAGGTAATTGTACCAAATTCAGAAAATGATTTAACAGCATCATCAGTATTTAAAATGAAGACGAAATCAGTCAATTCAGCACCAATCATACCACCAGCACCAGCACCGGCCATACCAATAGCAGAAGGAGCTGACCAGCCACCATCTTTTAATCTAGCAACGATAACACCTGAACCTGCTCTACCAGAGAATAGAAACCCAGCTTTTAACACAGTAATAATCGCTAAACCTTTTGCCTTCTTAAGAACAGTTGGAGGAATAACTTGATCTTGTGAAAAAATTTGGTTAGGTTTGATGAAACTAGATAATACTTTAGCAGCTTTTCTAAATTAAAATAGGGGTCAAAGGTTAGTAATAATGATTAGAAATTTAAATTTTGAAATATGAGAATTAAATGGAATAACTTACTTTGTTTCAGATTTTAAACTTCTTGGAATAGGATTATTTATGCCCATTGTTGCTCTTGAATATCTTTTATGGGACTGTTCATAAACAATTAACAACCAATTGATAACTTAATTAGACCTTAAACTGCTAATTGTTAAATATTTCTTCACTTTAAGTTACTTAACGAAATATATTTCAGCTATTAAATGAAAATCATTTGGTACGATGAGTACAATACTACTCAAAATTACCTAAAGAGGCAAACATTGGATTAATTGGGTAATTATTTCACATGATATTACCTAATTTGGTAAAAATGAATCAAGAGTAATACCAATTATTACAATAGAGTATTTAAAAGTAGATTAACGGTTCGTTATTACAATTACAGTCTATATAGGCTTATGTATATACCATCGTCGTTCAAATATTGGAGTCATTATTATATCTATGGCTTACATCTACCGCTGAAACGTGGGTACAAGGAACAGTCTCTGACGGTGAATCTATCACATAACCAAGCTAAGATACGTTCAGTACCGATACCGTAACCACCGTGTGGAGAAGTACCGTACTTTCTTTGGTCGATGAACCAGTAGTAAGCCTTTGGATCGATACCTTCACGCTTGAAACCAGCTAATAATTCTTCAGTAGCTTCAATTCTCATAGAACCACCAGTAATTTCACCAACATTTGGCATTAAGACATCAACGGATTCAGTGACACGAGGGTCATCACTACATTTCTTCATGTAGAAAGATTTGATTTCAACTGGGAATCTAGTTAAAAAGATTGGAACACCAATAGTATCAGTCATCTTTCTTTCAGCAGCTTCAGCAATATCATCACCAAACTTGAAATCTTCACCTTCTTCATTCTTGATACCATGTTCAACTAACCAAGTGATAGCATCCTTATATTCCAATCTCATGAATGGGCCCTTTGGAGCAACGAAATCTGGGTTTAATTGTTTAACTAATGGACCAGCAACTGGATCTTCCATAACGTATTGAACAGATTTAACAATTAAAGTTTCGATATGTTGTAGTAATTCATTGAAATCTAAGAAACATAATTCAGCTTCAATATGAGTATATTCAGATAAATGTCTTCTAGTATGAGATTTTTCAGCACGGAAAGATTCTTGAATACAATATACGTCACCTAAAGCAGGTAAACAAGTTTCTAAATATAATTGAGAAGATTGAGTTAAATAAGCTTCTTCACCGTAGTAATCCAATTTGAATAAAGTGGAACCACCTTCAACTTGAGTTTGAACCATACATGGTGGAGTAACTTCAGTGATACCTTCTTCAACATAAACTCTTCTAATAGAGTTTAATAAAGCAGCACGAACTTTCATAACAGCAGAGATAGTTTCACCTCTCATAGTTAAATGACGTTGGTCTAATAATAAAGATGGATCAGCACCTTCAGCGATCTTGTTAGTGAAGGCATCATCACCAGATGGAGCTAAACCAACGATTTCGTAATAATCAACGGATAATTCGACGTTACCTGGGGCAGTCTTACCTTCTGGAACTGCATTAATAGTACCGTATAGAGTAACGGTAGATTCTAAAGTCAAATCAATAGTTTGTTGAGCCAAAGCTAAATCACCAGTTAAGACGGTTTGTAAGAAACCAGTACCATCTCTTAAGACAATAAATGCAACTTTCTTGTTAGAACGGAATCTATGAATCCAACCAGAAATCTTGACTCTTTGACCAACTTGTTCGTAAGCCTTGCAAATCTTGAACTTCTTGGCTTCTGGTAAAGAGGCATCTTGTTCAATCTTAATATTTAAGTTAGCCATTTGTTTGGTAGCATTGATAGCATCTTGTTCTTGCTTCTTTTGTTCTTGCTCCTTTTGCTTAATCAATTTCTTCCTCAAACCTTCACAACCTTTACGAGCTTTCTTCAAAGCAGAGGCAGAGATTTCTAAATATTCAGAGTCTTCCTCTTTGTAAACAAATAATTTTGGTTCAGTTTCTTGACCTTGAGCAGAAAATAACGCATATGCTGGTGTCTTGAATGGTTGTTGTTCAGAACCAACAACGCTAGCTTCGTCAGCACCTGAGCTTTCTCTAATATATAAAGACATTTCAAAAGGGATACGCTATTATCAACGTGTTTGACACTTCAATATAACAACAATGACTCACCAGATAACACACAAACCAAGCAATTGATGCTCCATTACACTATTTATATGATCAAACCATCACCAATTGATGAAATTTTGTCAAATTTTTCAAAATTTCAGTAGATATCGCACCTCGTTGCAAGTGATGTGAAAAATTTGGCAAAATTGAGCGATGAGAATAATTTTTCGATTTGGGACTGAAAGATTTATCACAATGGATGATTAGTTTATTTATTTGGAGTTGGGGATTCCATCTTTAAACGCTGTTTTGTATATCAGTAGTGCTTTCCCTCTCATTTACGCAAGAATACCCCAAGAAAATCCGATGTCTGTAGAGGAATCCTTTGCCAAGTTGTGCATTTCTGAAGATGCTGCTGCTATTGCAGTTAAGTCTTTGGTTTTCAAGCCAAAGACTGCCAAGACTGCCACTCCTGTTCCTATTGTTGTTGTTGCTTTGCAATCCACCACTACCCCAGGTCCAGTTATTGCTTCTGAAACTGGTTTGAAAGACCCAAGATTGGCTCGTGATGAGTTGTTCGTTTCTTTTTTCAAGCATGATTCTGCTAAAACTTTCACTTTAGCTCATTTATCTAATGCTGAAACTGAATTTAAATTGTTATTAGACTCTCAATTAGCTGATTTGGACGATAGTACCGTTTTACAATTGAATGACACTTTATTCATTAAGAAATTCGAATTGGTCAGCTATTTGAACAAATACGAATCAAGTCAAAAAATTGTTGATTTCTCTAAAGAAGTTAAGAAGGAAGAACCAAAGAAGAAGGCTCCTGCTCAAGCTAAAGTTAATACCGCTATTGAAGATGCTAAGTTGATTGGTATTACCGTCGATAAGGCTTTGGATTTCCCAGGTTGGTATCAACAAATTTTAACTAAAGGTGAAATGATGGATTATTATGATGTTTCTGGTTGTTACATTTTAAGACCACCATCTTATGCCATTTGGGAACAAATTCAAAAATGGTTTGATGCTAAAATCAAAAGTATTGGTGTTCAAAATGCTTATTTCCCAATGTTCGTTTCTTCAAGAGTCTTAGAAAAGGAAAAAGATCATATTGAAGGCTTTGCTCCAGAAGTCGCTTGGGTTACTAGAGCTGGTCAATCTGAATTGGAAGAACCAATTGCCATTAGACCAACTTCTGAAACTGTTATGTACCCATACTATGCTAAATGGATTCAATCTCACAGAGATTTACCATTAAAATTAAACCAATGGAATTCTGTTGTTAGATGGGAATTTAAACATCCTCAACCTTTCTTAAGAACAAGAGAATTCTTGTGGCAAGAAGGTCACACCGTCTTTTTAACTAAAGAAGAAGCTGAAGCTGAAGTTTTACAAATTTTAGATTTCTACGCTGGTGTTTATGAAGATTTATTAGCTGTTCCTGTTGTTAAAGGTAGAAAGACTGAAAAAGAAAAGTTTGCTGGTGGTGATTTCACTACTACTGTTGAAGGTTATATCCCACAAACTGGTCGTGGTATCCAAGGTGGTACTTCTCATCACTTGGGTCAAAACTTCTCCAAGATGTTCAACTTATCTGTTGAAAACCCATTAGGTGCTGATCACCCAAAGATCTTTGCCTACCAAAACTCCTGGGGTCTATCTACCCGTGTTATCGGTGTCATGACTATGATCCATTCTGATAATAAGGGTTTGGTTATCCCACCAAGAGTTTCTCAATTCCAAGCTGTTGTTATCCCAGTTGGTATTACAAAGAAAACTTCTGAAGAACAACGTCATCAAATCCATGAATCTGCCAAGGATGTCGAAAGCCGTTTGAAGAAGGCTGAAATTAGAGCTTTCGGTGATTATAACGATAACTACACTCCAGGTTGGAAATTCTCTCAATATGAATTGAAGGGTATTCCATTACGTATTGAAATGGGTCCAAAGGATATTGAACAAGGTTCTGTTACTGTTGTCCGTAGAAATGACTCTCGTAAATACACTGTCAAATTGGATGAATTAGAACAACGTATTCCAGAAATTCTAGATGAATTACACAATGACTTATTCCAAAAGGCTAAGGAATCTTACGATACCCACAGAGTTATTGTTAATGAATGGAAAGATTTTGTTCCAAACTTGAACAAGAAGAACGTTATCTTGGCCCCATGGTGTGGTGTTATGGAATGTGAAGAAGACATTAAGGATGCTTCTGCTAAGAAGGATGATGGTGAAGAATTCGAAGAAGATGACAAAGCTCCAAGTATGGGTGCTAAGTCTTTATGTATCCCATTCGAACAACCAGAATTACAAGCTGGCCAAAAATGTATTAAGTGTGATTTAGAAGCTAAGCAATACTGTATGTTCGGTCGTTCATACTAAGCATTGTAATAATGATATAAAGAACTTTCTTTTATTTTTTCAGCTTTGTATCTGGTGGTTATTTTTTCTTTTTCAGTTAATATAGAGAAATTAAATAATAGCGTATCATAGAGCATATATAGTTGTATAATAATAATCAAAGTATAATAATAATAATTTGAATATGAATATGCTTGGCAATACACTTAGAGTTGTTTATTATTTCAGTACATGGTTAGATTCCTGATTTTAAAAAAATGGACAAGTTCGGAGTCGAACCGAAGACCTCTCCCATGCTAAGGGAGCGCGCTACCAACTACGCCACATGCCCGGTCTTTACATACTTTTTAACTTTTTAAATTCTGATATTCCTGATAATGTTAGTCAGGTGAAAATTGGAAATCATAAAGCAATTTGCATCAATTATGTGTCTACATTCTGCCATTTAAGGCTACAAAATAAAAAACACTGACCTTTTTCATTAAATTCATAACTCATTAAATTTATAACTCATTAAATAATATGTACAATTAAAATTAAACTAAAATTGAAAGTTTAAATCCTTTCTTTTCTACCAAAAAACCCTTTCAAACTGTTTAAAGAATTAGTTCTTTGTGGTATATTAAGCGAATTGTCACCCTTGGACAATATCCTTTGTTTATTTGGACTTCCTACATTATGTTCATTATCACTAACTTGTGTCATACCAAAACCAAACTTTTTAGTGAATGTATTATTATTCCTATGGGACGAATAGGTTGGAGGGCAATTAGAGTGATTATCAGTAGAGCTAGGAGAATATGATGGGAAAGTGTTTAATCTACCATTCATATTAACATTACTCTTACTTTTTCTTAGTAGTTCAGATTGACTGCTCTGAGCTCTTTGATACTGTCTTCCATTTGTATTTAAATTGATAGAAGATTTAAATCTAGCTTCTCTAGGTCTTTCTAAATTACTATGATGCAATGGAAATTCTTCATCTGGATAAACTGGTGGCAATTCATTTCCAAACATCTTAGCCTTCATTGCAATCTCATATGAAGGAACTCTGCTCAATGATTTAATTTCCCATTCCTTTTTAGGAGTACCTGGTCTGTTTATTGATAATAAATTAGGGTCATTATTCAATACATTATTTTTAGTAATTGGAGAAGCAAAATGGTTAGTCGAAGTAAAACCATTCATATCTACTGGAAGTGAAGACAATCTTAAACTTTCCTTGGAATTAGAGGCAAAACCAGGTGCATAAAAATTTCTGTCACTATTTTCATTAGAAATATTCAAATTTTGGAAATCTATGGGAATAGCACCTGGCATTTCATCCATTTTTGCATATTCAACTGGTGATTGAAGGCCAGATACAATCGGTGTATTTATCTCTGTTCCATTAGTAGAGTACACTCTATCGTACATATACTTATCATAAACAGGTGGAATCATTAATTCTGCTCTCTCAGTCAAATGACTTGAAGATCTGTTGTCGTAACTACTAGATAATGCTCCAAGATCGGCAATAGATCCTGCTCTACTAAATATAATATCCTCACTTGCACTTCTATTTGATTCATCTAAATATTCGGTAGAATCATTATGGTTATTGTTAGATAACTTTAGCTTAGTATCTACATTCCTGACAGTTAGTGGAATAAAAGGTGAAACAAATAAGTGAACCGGTAATGATGCCAGTAGTTGAGAGACGTGGCCATCTGGATTTCTTAAGGAAATGACAAACTTCAATTTATGACGAACTTTGATATTTTTCATGATCGTACAATCTTGAGTACATTTTGATAAATTCGGGGGAATTTGTAAATTAGTTAGAATTTCCCAACTATCTTGAAATTGGAAATCGTCATCATTAGGATTATTTTCATCAACTAATCCATGATTTAAAGGATCTTTTAATTTTAATTTGCAAACAACTCTTTCTTGATTATGAATGGTACCATAATTACCACAATATTGTGATTGTTCAAGTAAAGTTACTTTAATTGAACCCAATGTTAATTTTTTCATTAAGGGAACAATAAGCACACTAATAGGAGTAGATGAACCTATAGCCAATGCCTTTACAGGAATTGAGATCGAATAATCAACTTTACCAGGCCAAGTATTATCTACAGCTACAGTTTCTGATAATTCTGCAACATCTGACGCAATGGTACGAACGATTCTAAGTGGTTTTTCACAAACAATATCACTATTTTTAGGTCTTTGAATTGAACAATATAATTTATAATTTACAGATGCATTTGGTAAACCTTCTACACTTTCTATCAAAGTGCCTGGTAAAATTGTACTGAATGGGAATTCATAATTACCTTTAACTAAAGTTTTGTGAGTAGATGCACTACCAGAGCCGAATGATATTAATGATGAGGTTGATTTAGATCTTTGCTTTAAACCTAGCATACTTTCAGTAGATTTACTAGAGATAGGATTGCTACTCCCCTCATTGTTGTAAAAATCTTCAAAACAATTTTCTAAATTAAAATCATCCCATGTATATTCAAAGAATCTTTTATTAAATTTTGAAAATTTTTGATTATTAGGATCTGAAGGATCATCAAAAATCTTCATCTGTAATTGGCCATACAGACCTAATTTCATTGCCTTGATCTGAATAGGTTCTAAAACGGATAATACAATTGTACCTGCTAATAAAACAGATGGAGCTACTTCAGGAGGTCCCTTTATAACTAAAACATCTTCATCAGCATTTTGAATTCTGATATCGAACAAAACGGGACCATTGGTCGACTTAGAACTAGCAAACATTACCCACTACTGTTACAACTAATAATGGTATACAATTAAATATGAAACACAGCAAAAAATCAAAAAACACACGCAATAATAAATAGGAACAATTTGTCTCTTCAGCAAACTTATTTCAAAAATGGTACTTAAAAGCTCAAAGCAGGAAAGGAAAAAAGCCTTATTATATTGTAAAATAATCAATAAACACTTTTGCTCGAGGAATAGTCAAATACTAAACTATTTGTCAAGTAATTCAACTTTTTATAAAACTTTTAAACCTATATTTCAATCCCCCTTACCATTAAAGTTTTAAATATTTTTTCAAATAATTTTTCAGCAGCCTTGCAGCGTTTCCACAGTGATTTTTAGCCTGGGGAAGGCTACAGTGTGGGGGCAGCTCATCGATGTGGTGAGGATGAGGATGAGGATTAGGATGAGATTTAGAGCTGTGTGGGCTTGTTGGTTTGCTGGTGCAGTGGGCTATACTATATACTGTTATTTAGAGAGCAATGGGTCTTGTTTAGTCTGAGATGACTGAGTACTGAGATAGTAAGAGACAGTCACCTCCTCTTTCTGGGTTTAATATGAAAGTATAGTAGTTACCATCGGACGTTACTACTCTGATTGGTATTACTTTTATCATGTTTGCCATTGATGATGCTACGGATGAAGTTTCCATTGAGTTTTCGAAACTTGTGTGAGTGATTTCCTCGTTAGAATGTTGTTGATCGAATAATTCAGGATACTCTGCAGTGTCGATTTCCATTTCTTCACCTATCGATGCTATACTTTTCATTATACTGGTGCTGTTAAATGTAGTTGTATTGGAGGAACGTTGGTCTTCCACTGGTAGTTTGAAACTAGCAAAATGTCTTGATGACTCTAGCATAGCTTTCACTTTAGTTGGAAATATTTGTCCCCATTTTTTAGCAGCTTGTCTTGATATTTGTTGTGATGATTTCCGAATCATACGACCCACTGTACTCCTTGAAGTATCGACATATGGATCTCTCATCTTTGAACTATCTTGAGAATTAATACTGATGCTATCATTTTCATTTTGTTCTGGCAATAGTTCATTTTGGTGTATAGAATCATCATCAGTGTTTGAATCATTATCACTATCATTTTTACCCATTTTGAAAATATGAATGGTCTTACTAGAACATGTAACTGTTAAAAATTGATTATCCTTACTAAATGCAATGGAAAAGACAGTAGTAGGATATGTACCTCTTCTAAATTGGTAAAGTTTAGCACCTGTTTCAACATTAAATACTCTGATGATGGTACCCTTTTCAGATGCAGTGGCTAATAGAGTACCATCGTAACTTAGAGTTAAAGCTGCAATTGGTCCCTTATGTGCTTCGATTACAATAGTCGGTTGTAAAGATTTTAAATCGAAAAGTATAATATCACCATTTTTAATAATGTTGTTGTTGTTACTATTTTCTTCATTTTTTATCATTATTTCATTATCATTAGTTTCCTTATCATTTTCATCATCAATAGTTAAGTTTTGTAACCCATTAGTTTGATCTGGTTTAATTCTTCCATTGACACTAGACGAAATTGATATATTATTTGTTGTTACATTTGATTTGATCTCAGAATTAATAATTTTTGGTGGTGAAGGATATGCTAAATAATCACTTTCAGCTGATGATGAGAGTGTTACAATCCCCAACTTATTTGAACTTGTTTCAATAGTATGCAATAATCTCATTGTGTTTATATCATATATGTATATCTGTTCCTTTAAAAGGACAACTAATCTTGATTTATTCATCTTCACTGAAAGAATAGTTGTTGGGAAAGTTACTTCACAAATAACAGAATCTGTCTTGGTGTTGACCATAGTCAATCTTCTAGGTGACAAGGCTGGTTGATCACCAAGTCCAACAATAGCCAATAATGAAGTAGAAAACAACATTTCTACAATTGCATAACTATCACATTCATCAGTTTCTGTACCTATCGTATCATTATCAATATTTGAATTTTGTTTCAGCAATGATCTTTTTTGAGAATAAAACTTGCCAAACGGTTCACAATTGTATATTTTAAACCCTTGGGAAGTTGCAACAGATATGCATGAACCAGTTTGATTGAAGTTCACAAAATGGATCACAGGTAAATTATCAGGCATTACTAACTTCTTTCACTAAAAAGGCTTATATCAAAGGTTATTCCGTGTAACTGATTGAATTGAATTGTAAGAAAACAACCTGTAGCAACTTCGACTACTTACTACTATATGGCAGAGTCAACTGAGATGAATGGAGTCCTTAATACCTATTACACAAAGTTAATCCCCTTTCTTTAATCTGTTAACATCAAGCTTTATTTTCAGAAATTGTTTCGGTGTATTAAAATGCAATGTTGAAGCTTAAAGCAGGCTATTATTCAAGAGAGAGAAAGTAAAATTATATTGATGATCCCAGACATATACAGGTCTACTACAGTGCAATATAACTGCCAAGGGTTGAGTTCAAGGTACTTTAGTAGTTGGATCCAAAGAAAACGGTAAGAAACGGGTTCTTTTACGTATAATGGCAAGAAGTATTAGGAAAACTAAGCATCTAACATAAGCTCTCCTGATAATTTGAATAATATAAAGTATTCAATGGTAACCCATAGGTAGATATTGAATAACCTGTAGATATAAAAACACATTATATAGTTTGTATCAAATCGTATGAGACTTTGAGCAATTGAAAATATTGAGATGACTGATACTTTCATATATCTTGAGTAATTTAACAAATTGACCAATTGCACTCGAATCAGGCCAGTCATACTCTTGGAATGGTGTTCAGTGGATGGATTGTGTTAGTACTGAGTGTTCAAATACTGCCACCCACAAGATATTCACATGACTGATGAGACTAAATTTAGGTACCATTTTGTTGCCTGGCGAGACGAAAGATACTTAAAGACATTCAGCAACCAACTGGGCTAACTTTATTGTAATATTGCATCCCTAGAAACAACTACTACAATATAGCAACTCCTTGGGCTTTCCTCCAACTGCATCAAATGTTATACCATCAATTGCTTTGCTTACTGGTATTTTTTTCAATTACCAATGCCAGTGATCTCGATGAAGGTACTTTTCTTGAGTATGGCAACAACAACCCATTTGCAATCAATTTTGCCATAAATTTAACAGAATCAAATCTAAATGGTACAGAAAATACAACTGCTCCCCAATGGGAGTATAATTTGACAGGGAAAATCAAAGTAAAGAAAGATGGTGAAAATGCAGCAAGGCCAGGTTATATAACTTATGATTTCAAAGATTTCATTACTTTTATGATCGAGATGGGATTCGATCTTTACCAATGGACCAGATGGGGTAATTGTTCAATGGAATTGGGTAAAATCGACGATGCTTATTGGAAATACTACCCTTTACAAGGGAACTGTTCGACCACTATTTCACCAGAGATGTTGGCTGATGTAATTGCATATGGTTCACAACAGTTTAAAAAAGATTGGCTTTCCAATAAATATCTTTTCATTATCGATCATGATGGAGAATGGGAAGGAACTTTACTTATTGGACCAACCATATCTGTTTGGGCAAAAAATACATTTGGATCTTTGGTGGTAAAATACAGTTATTAAGAATACAAGATGTTATAGAGTAATATTTGAAACTATAAGTCGATTCAAGGGCACATAAATAATTTATTTGTATAGAGTTATGATATGCTATATGTCAGAATATTGAGATTTAATACACAATATTCATACTTTAATAAAGCTATATCTTTACCACAGAAAAGGACTTTGTTCTAGATGGAGTCATTATTGGTCTAAGCATATCAGCACCAACAAACCAGATTGTCGATGTTTAGATATAAACATCGACTCATAAAAATCTGTGGAGAATCTAAGGTTAGTTTTTCCACAAATGCTTCATTTAAAGCATTGATACTGTTTTCAGTTTCATCTAAGTTTACGGACATTTTTAAGTGTGATACTCGATCGATTATTTTATATAAAATACATAAAATAAATAATGCATAAAAAATGATAAACCTTACTCTGTAAGAAGTACCATATTTATATTACTAATTTATTGGGTGTTTAAACAACTAGATGCATACGTGTTCATTTCTAGTTACATCATCTGATTGATACAGCTGATATGCTCAGACCACTACGAACACCATCTAGAATAGCGTCCTTTTCTGTGGTAAAGATATAGCTTTATTAAAGTATGAATATTGTGTATTAAATCTCAATATTCTGACAGAAAACAGTATCAATGCTTTAAATGAAGCATTTGTGGAAAAACTAACCTTAGATTCTCCACATATAAGAAATAAACCTCAATAAAAAGTGTAATTATATAATAAAGTAAACCAATTCATTATCACACTAAAAATTAATTTTTGCCAAATTTTTTAGCTATCCTGAAATTATTACTCTCAATTCCATAACTCGACGTCCCAGTGGCCGAGTGGTTAAGGCGATGCCCTGCTATTTCATTGAAAAAGCTTAGATAGGCATTGGGTTTTACCTGCGCAGGTTCGAATCCTGTCTGTGACGCCATTTTTTTGGCAAAAAACAAATTGTTTTTAAAATCACCTGACATAAAAATTATTAATTGGTCCAATGATTATTCCGTCAAATTTATAAATTGTTAAGCGCAAGTGGTTTAGTGGTAAAATCCAACGTTGCCATCGTTGGGCCCCCGGTTCGATTCCGGGCTTGCGCATTGTTATTTTTGCATAATAATATTAATATAAACTAGCAAATATTATAGTTAATTAACTATAACTTTATATATAATCCCAAATTTTTTGGTATCATGAATATCTTATATTTTTAATTATAAACAGATATTTTTTAATAGATATGATATATTTATGAATATGTATATATTTATTTGAGAATACATATATATTTTTACAAGTTATTCTCAGTTACAGTTTGTTTGAATTGCTTAATCAAATCGTAACAGTTCAAAGGTTTACCCTTATTGTCTAACAAACATTGTAATAATAATTTTCTTACACCATCATCACCATTTAATTCATTAATTTTCTTTTTTTTGCTTAATTCTCTTTCTTCAAACATACTTAACCTACTATTCAATTTCCCTATTTTTTCATCAATTGATTTAGTAGACAATAACTTATCATCTGCATTTTCATCATTACCATTCAATAGAGATGATTCTAATTTCGTTTCAAATTTTTTCAAAGTATCTTCCTCCAATTGAGCTAGTCTTTCAGCAACTCTTTGTTCAACATATTTCTCAGCAATTTGACTCCTTGTGAAATTAGTTTCATTGGACGATTCCAATGTAGCAAGTAATGATTCTGAAAAATCCACTTGCGATCTAGGTATGAATACTTTAGTTTCATTTGGTTTAGAAGGTTGAGATCCCATGGTTACCTCTCTCTTTTTTATTTCAATTTCTTTAATGGGAGGGGGTAAACAAAACTAAAATTTGTCACCACACTAACAATTGCCAACACTCCTTATATCTCAAAGCTTGCTAACTTCCCAATAACTAGTACCAATCTCTTCACACTAACTGATCCAATGGCATTCAATTCAATTTTTGTTCAAATTTTGAAAGGTTCAAGGATATCAATTTCTAGGCATGTGACCACCACCAAGATAGGAATTTTCAGTATGTTGCTCTGCTCTCAGTTTCAAAAATCATAATAAGTACTCTAGGTAGCCAAGTTGGTTTAAGGCGCAAGACTGTAATGTTTCAAACAAAGTTATCTTGAGATCGGGCGTTCGACTCGCCCCCTGGAGAGTTATTTTTTTTGGCAATTTAACAATATTTTTGGGTTGGCATTTAAAATATTCATACAATGAAATCACTAGGTGTACAACTCAAGAGTTGCAACGTATTCTAGAGTAATTCAAATCAATCTATACAATAATTCTAATGAGTTTATTTTTCGTGTCATTTTGTTCAAAAATTTATCAAGAAATACTCGTATTGGGACCATTTTTTTGTCAGAAAAAACCAACATAACAATTATAATTCAGTTATGTCAACCCATTGGCCTCTTTAGAGTGTTATATTAACCTGTAATTGACCAATTTACAGGGAATAACCCACTGCCATGTGTCACGTAAAACGACGCGTTTTAACTTCTCATCGATTGTAAAAGTTGAACAAAAACTTGACATGAACAATGAAACTTGTTAACTATTTTTCACTTATGTTCCATTTAATATATTCATATATTTATCTTGCTTATTTATTCATTGAACTTACCAATCAATTGCACCTGCTAAATATGGCTTCAATTCCCCCAACTGAGGAGAATTCTGTAAATGATAAAATCAACGATACTATGAATTCTCAACAGATATCGAATGATTCCGTGCAACAAAATGATTCAAATGTTGAATCAATGGCTAAACCTAGTACTGGAATGGAAATTCCTCCTGAATTAAAAGGTATTGATTTGGGTTTGAGACGTTCCAAACGTGCTCCTCAACCAAGATCAAGAGTTGATAAAGAAGCTGAAGCTGAAGCTGCTGCCGCAGCTGCAGCTTTAGCAAGGAAAAGAGCTAATAGTGCTATAGCAAAGGCAAAGGCTAAGGCATTGGCGAAACAGCAAGAAAAAGAGAAAAAAATGGCTTTAATGAAGAAAGAAAGAGAAAAGATTAGAAAACAAAAATTGAAACAAAAGGAAAAGGAGAAATTAGCTAGTCAAAAGAAAGCTTTAGTGGCTAAAAATAAAAAAATTGTTGATAATAAAAAGGGAAAAATTCCTGAACAATCTGAAAACCAAGAACCTTCTTTAACTACTGCTAATTGGTCTCCAAATATGCCCTTATCAATTTTTGACTTTAAAACTCATCAAAGTATTATATCAAGATTGAAAAATCCAAATATGAAAGCTGTTCCATATGCTGGTGATATTATGAAATTAATTTCTTTTATTAACAAGTTTTACATTTTCTTTGATAATGAATTGTTAAATTTATCATTCCAAGATTTTGAAATTGGTTTAGATTTATACCCTGTCATCCCTCAAGAAGTTGGTGTAAAGTTAGATAAACATTTACTATACCAAGATTACATTCCTGTGAAAGAAGTGATTATGTGTCAAGATAAAATGAATTTATTATTCTTAACACTTTTAAAATTAGCATGTAGTACTGCTCCTGATAAAAGTAGAGAACATAAACCTCAAGCTACTCTAAGTGAATTAAATTCTTCCAAAAAATTATTTGCCAAATATTTAGTTAAAGTAAGATCACATGCTTATGAATGGGGCTATCCAAGAGAGTGGCGTTTACCTTTAGAAAATGATATGGATATTTCCAAACCTGCATCTCAAGCTTTCCCTGAAAATGACAAAGGTCCAATTGTTGATCCAAATGGACCAGGTATATTAACAGAAAATATTTATCAATGGAATAGAAATGAATATCCCCTAATTGAAAATGATCCTTTACATACACCTGATTTGGACAAAATTGGTGTATTAGCATTAGAACCTGAAGACAGAGTCATTTTATTAAGAACGTTAGTAGATTGGTGTTCCGCAAATTCTCCAAAGGTACACAATGAAATTCACTTTTTATCACATTTCAAAAAAGACCCTACATTTGGTGTAGAGACTCATCATGTTCCAAGACATTTTATTGAAGGTCCAACTGCTACTATGGCTCAATTTAAGAAACTTTGTACTATTGTTCAAAATAGAATCGAGATTAGAAGCAAAAAGAAACACATGAAGAAATTGATATCTGAAGGTAAAAGAGATGATTTTGTTAAAAAAGTAAAATTATTACAAGAAATGAAATTATCAATGAAATCATTATCTAAGGAAGAAAAAGAAGCTAAACTTTTATCTAGTTATGATACTTGGGCTGATATATTTAAAGGAGAATTACCTGATAATCCTCTAAGCAATCCGTTCGATGATGAACTATACAAATTGAGATCTCAAGAATTTTTTGTAGGCAGAATCCCTCAAATTGGTGATTTCTACATACCTAGACTACACACATATTCAGACTCACCAGTTTCTGTTTCAACATATACAGATCTATTAACATTAGAATCAATGCTTGATAAATTTTCTAAAGGTGAAATTGATATTTTTTATTTGTTTGAAAATTATGGTCAATTATTGAGTTCTCAATTCAAATTATTATACCATGATACACCTTCTGTTATACATGACACTGCAAAAGGTGCTAAAACTGAAAAAAATATATATTGGTATGAAATGTGTAACGATTCAAATTCTTTGCTAGAATTTATCAACTTTTTGGACTACAAGATTACTCCACCTGTTGAGAAACCATCAAAGAAAAAGACAGAAGAAAACCCTGAAATTAAAAAAGATTCCGATACAGAAACTAATGCAGTTCAAGTAGATATTCAAAATTCTAATGTTTCTGAAAATGTCGAAGATAAGGCATCAGCAACTGAACCTGTTGATCCAACAATCAATAAAAAGCCTTTACCAAAAGAATCACGTTTTAATGCTTCAAGAAATAAACTAAAAATGTTGAAAGAATATTTATCAAAGATGTATTATGTTTTAATTGGCTTTGAACAGTTAAAGCAACAGTACTCTGACATGAAACCTGGTAAGAGAGCCTTAAGAAGGGTTCAAAGACGTAATATTACATACGATGATAGTAACATGGATGATGATGAAGTTTATCAAGATGACGATAATGAAGAAGATGATGACGAAGAAGATAACGAGGAATTTGATGACGACGAAGATAGCGACGAATTTGATAGTACTTATAAGAGAAAATCAAAGAAAGCTCGTTACTAGTTATCGAAATAATTCTAAATTAATATTGATATACCCATTGTCAACCTTACTCTACATTTAACTGCATATATATTGAACATTTATATTATAATAAACTTATTTTTTTAAAAATAAAGATTTCAAATATTAATTTTATTAGGGAGTCGTAAAACGTCAATTAAATAAGAAATGAGATTATATAATGTTATCAAATTGAAATTCATTCACTGAATTTCATTAATTAAAATAAGCAAATGAATTAATCTTCATCAACTGACTCAGTACTTGGATGTTCTTTGTCATAGCTTAAAATTTTTTCTTTATTATTAGTGGCTGCTCTAACAAGCTGAGCAAATGCATTTTGTGTTAAAGCAGATTTCAGTTCCTGTTTTTGAGTAACTGACAAGTTTGGTGAAGATTCTGTTTTCATATTTAAATCTCTCATTGATTGAGCCAATGACTCAAGGGACATCTTAGAGGAATTTTCTTCAATATCAGTTTCTGATTCATCTGTACAATATGTATCTCTCAATTTTTGAATTCTATTGTTTAATTTAACAAGTTCCACAGCTTCACGGAATTTATGACGAGCATCAAAACCTTTTCTGACACCTGGTAACAAATCGTCAGTACGAGTAGTCTTGCTAATAATCCAAGGATCGTTTAATAATTCAGTTGCAGTCGGTCTTTGTAAAGGATCTAAAGTTAAAGCTTTCAAGATAAAATTTTTAGCGTCATCTGAGATGGTATCCCAGTAAGGTTTATGAAATTTAACTGGATATCTACCACTTGTACATTCTTCTAAAAAACCTTCGACACTTTCTGCAATGAAAGCAGAATAACCACACAGCAGAGTATAAGTAATTACACCAATAGACCAAATATCACATGGCTTACCATGACCATTAACTGTTAGAACTTCAGGAGCAACATAACCTAAAGAACCGGCAGCTTTAACAATCAAGTCATCTTTACTCTTTAATTTTTTAGCAATACCAAAATCTGCAATAACTAATTGAGAATCATCTGTATTGTCCAAATATAATACATTTTCAGGTTTTAAATCTCTATGAACAATATCTTTTGAATGAATATACTCTACAGCTTTCAATATTTGAACAATAATTTTAACAGCATCTTCTTCAGTAAATTTACCTCTTGATAAAATTCTATCAAACAATTCACCACCAGTGGCTAATTGTGTAACGATATAAAATTTATCCTTAGATTCAAACCAATCTTTAAAATTCACAATATTTGGATGATTCAAAATCTGCAGGATGGCTAATTCATCATATAACATTTGCATTTGCACATCATTACCCTTTAAAGCTTTCTTTAATAAAATTTTAACAGCCAAATTTTCACCAGTGGAAATCTTTCTAGCTTGTCTAACAACACCAAAGGAACCAGCACCTAAAGTTTTGCCAAAAATATAATCAGTCTTATTAACAAATGAATCTGGTTGACCACTTATCTTGTTAAAGAATTTTGCAACTTTATGGCCCTCAATCTTCTCAGGAGCAGCAACTTCAATCTCGTTTGACATATTTTTGAATCAACTAATTCTTTCTTCTGTATATCACTCACAGATTCTCTTATTATCACAATTTCAAGGGGGAAAAATAAAATCTTCCAAATGTAATCAACGTAATCAATAGCAAATCTGTTTTACGGCTTCGTAAACCTACTAAAACCATCCAAACCATCAACAAGTTCATTGGAATCCATCGACTATTCTGAACATTTTTCAGCCTTTATAGCCAAATTATTTTAATATGCCACCTAGACGCATCGCCCCCTTGAGCCCTAGGGCTTTGACAGGATGTGACAGAGACACAACCTGATAGCTTTAATTGGATTGTATATGAAGTTATTAGATATTATATGTTATGTAAATGAGTATAGAGCAAACTAACTATAATGTTGGCTAATGTGTGTACTTTTTAGCGTTTTTGGCTTGTTTCTATGAGTATTATTAGGAGAGATCGAGAAACATTTCATTATCAGGATGAGAAAAATTGGTGAAAAGAACATCTATTGGCGTTTCGATTAATTTTATGCAGCATTTGTTACTGTATTCTAGTTGTCATCACCATCTTCATCATTGTCGTCATCGCGCATGCTTAAGTGGAAGTAATCATCTGCATTGTTGGCATCTTGTAATGTGCCAAGGTCACCAGGAGTCATGTAGACGGTACTGATACCACCAATACTGTTTGATCTGTTACGTGGAGAACCTGGAACACTCAATGGTCTACCGATTTTGAATCTTCTGGAATCGTTCATGGAGTTCATGTCTAATTTGTTGGCATCTTCATCGTCTGCCATTTGTTTGAATTCATCTGGGTATGCTCTACATAAACCAAGTTGACGAGCTTTCATGTATTCAAGACCCATTCTCTTCCAATCTAATAAATCAGATAATCTTTCTGTTCTATTTCTTTGGTTGATTCTTTGTCTTCTGTTTTTCTTGACGAAATCTTCCATAAAATCTACTAACTGTTCAACTGATTCATCAGGACTCTTAAAACGACGATCAACAATATAAATACCATAATCCTTGGCTTGATCAGTTTCAATCAAATCTTCCATGTATGCACCAAAACCTGAAACATTAGTAGTAATGGATGGAACACCCATGACTGTACATTCTGCTGGTGTATAACCCCAAGGTTCATAGAAAGATGGGAAAACACCTAAATGACAACCACGAACAAATTCATCATAGTCTAAACCTAAAATTGGATTATTGGCATTCAAGAACTCAGGATGGAAAATGATCTTGACTCTATCTGATGGATGATTGAATAATTGAACAGATCTAATTTTATTTAGAACTGGATCATTGGCGTCGTCAACCACATTATGTGTTACAACTGGTGGTAATTCACCATCTGGTCTTCTTAAATTCAATGTACGTTTCTTTAATAAAACTTTATCAGAAGGTTTTAATAATTCATCTAAATTTGTTGGTAACTCAGTTAGCATACCAGCATGAGGATATTTAATAGCATGATCGAAAATTCTTTGACCAATTAATTTAGTAACTTCATTAACAGTATTTTTCAATGAATTAACAACGGCTTGACTTCTTAAAGCCTCAACTGTAAATGAATTAGTCTTAGTAGGCATGATAATAAATGCAACGACAGTTTTCTTAGAACCAGAAACTTTTAATCTATAATTTAATCTAGCCAAAGCTTCAATAAACATATCAGCACCTTTATTTTTAAATTCATATCTACCAGCGATAAAGAAATATAATGTATCATCTAATTCGAAATCAAAACTACCATGAAAATGACCTCTTACAAATTCATCAATCTTATTCTTTTTTAATGCATGTAAATTTTGGAATTCATGAACAGCTTGAAATTTTGTAACGTTAATACCATTTGGTAAAATACCATCTGGCTTCCTTTTCAATAAATGCTCTGCTTCTAAAGCAGTGATATGAGAAACTGTAGTGAAAACATCTGCGGTATGAGCTGCTGCACGTTCAATACAATAACGATGGTAAATACCATATTTACCAGCTTCATGATCAACATCAAATTTTTCTAAATCATTATAAAAATCAACATCACCAGAAGCACATAGATATCTACCCAATAAAGTAGCATGAGTAGTAAAAATTGTAACGACATCGATTCTTCTCTTTCTACATAATGGTAAGGCAACACCAGCTAACCATTCATGGAAATGAGCAATAATAGAATGTTTTTGATCTAAGAAAGCTAATTCACCTAAAAACCAAGCAACTGCATAACCTAATAAAATAGCGTTATTAGTTTCTACATCATGTTCAGGTGATGGGATACCAACTAAATTCCATAAATCTGCTTTCCATTCATTTAAATAATGACTAATT
Source organism: Vanderwaltozyma tropicalis (assembly GCA_030555675.1). Lineage (NCBI taxonomy): Eukaryota > Fungi > Ascomycota > Saccharomycetes > Saccharomycetales > Saccharomycetaceae > Vanderwaltozyma > Vanderwaltozyma tropicalis. The sequence goes on from JANIWO010000031.1 coordinate 115,268, forward strand.
GAACCTAAATCAAAAAGCAAAACTCTTGGTGAACCTTCAATCAACCAATTTCCATAAACAAAATGAACACCACGATCTGACATATTTTGTAATGCTGTCTTCATAGGAGCCATATCCCCAGGGAATGTCTCTTCAGAAGTCCAGTCCAGCTGGTCAACTTCACCTTGATAAGTAGCCCTATTCAAGGGACCAATTAAAGTGTAACTATCACCATATTGATCAACGGTAACAGGTGCCTTAGATTTTAGCACAGAGTAAATACCCCCAACTTTATTAGCTACTTCAGTAGCAATTTCAAACAATAACTGATTTTGAATATCACGACCCATTTGTTCCTACCAGCCAAACTAATCGTTCTTAATATTTTATGATTTTTTTTGTAAACTGCTAAACAAATTGAACAAAATGAAACAGTTAACAATGAATCTAAACCTCAATACCTTCCCTTTTATATTCGTAGTCGTGTACAATTGAACATCCAATGGTTCAATTCAACTATCTATACTCTTTTAATCGTCCTACTAATCATCAGATGATTACCACATCAACCAGGCCACGCCCCCGCCTGGAACCACCTGCTACGCTACGCTCGCAAGGTTTCGGCCAGTGGGGAGGGCGAGGGCCACCCGCCCTCGCGCTGGTGAGAGGGCAGCCCCCCTGGCAGGAAAAGCTAGGCAGAGGGAGGCTGGTCTGGTTGGACAGAGGGAGTTTTTAAAGAGTTATTTATTTGGCAATGATATGTATATATTATGCAGGTACATAAGTTTGAGATATGAGATTGAGAATTTATGATTATATAGAGTCATAGATGAATTCATGTAGACGGTAGTCTTCGTTGGCTTCTTCGATTTCTTCCCAGTTACCAATGACGTCGTCACGGCCTCTGACAATAGCAGGTAGTGATCTTCCCTTACCGTAAATTTTCCATACTTTTCTTGCTTCATCATCAGTACCTAAGTCCCTGTAAGTGAATTCGATTCTGTTTGCTGTTAAAATTGTTACTAGTCTGTTAGTTCTTGGCATCATGTGGAATCCACCACCGGCAAGAGATGTGTAGATGTAAATAGGTTCCTTCATGTTTTGCTCTCTAATATCACTTTGTTTAATGACATTCTTGGATTCTTGGACGGGTTCCTTTACCTCTGTTGTTTGAGCGACACTGTTTAAAGTTTTAACAACTGGTGCAGTGGTTCCTCCCAATGACATTAACATTTGTTGTAGTTCTGAATCATCAACAAATTCAAGTTCTTTCAATAGTTCTTCTGTGTCATTGATTAAATCAGCTACACTAGATTGTTTTTCTATTACATTTGTTTGTTCCACATTTGTAGTTGAATCTGATCCAGTACCAAAAGATAATGGTTGGGTATCTATCATACCAAGAATATCATCTTCAAGAGATTTAGATGATGGTTCTTCCATAGCATCAACAGCGGATGCTACATCTAAGGCTTCAACAGATTCATCAGTAACCTTTGAATTTTCAGTTGGTTCTTCAGATGGCTCTTCAGATGGTTCTTCAGATGGTTCTTCAGATGGTTCTTCAGATGGTTCTTCAGATGGTTCTTCAGATGGTTCTTCAGATGGTTCTTCAGATGGTTCTTCAGATGGTTCTTCAGATGGTTCTTCAGATGGTTCTTCAGATGGTTCTTCAGATGGTTCTTCAGATGGTTTTTCAGATTTTTCAGTAACCTCTGTATTTTCAACTAGTTCTTCTGTAACTTCAGGTTCTTCAACTAGTTGATCAGCATCTTCAGATTTCTCAACAATTTCAGAATCACTAACTGCTTCATCAATTGGCTCTTCTATATCTTCAGCGGCCCCAGACTCTTCAGTAACTGGTTCTTCAGGTTCTTCAGCGACTTCAGGTTCTTCAGCGACTTCAGGTTCTTCAGCGACTTCAGGTTCTTCAGCGACTTCAGGTTCTTCAGCGACTTCAGGTTCTTCAGCGACTTCAGGTTCTTCAGCGACTTCAGGTTCTTCAGCGACTTCAGGTTCTTCAGCGACTTCAGGTTCTTCAGCGACTTCAGGTTCTTCAACTAATGATTCTTCAGTGACTTCAGATTCTTCTTCAACTAATGGTTCTTCTTCAGCTAATGGTTCCTCAGCGACTGGCTCTTCAGCAACTTCAGGTTCTTCTTCAACAATTGGTTCTTCAGCGACTTCAGGTTCTTCAGCGACTTCAGGTTCTTCAGCGACTTCAGGTTCTTCAGCGACTTCAGGTTCCTCAGTGACTTCAGGTTCCTCAGTGACTTCAGGTTCTTCAGCAACTTCAGGTTCTCCAGTGACTTCAGGTTCTTCTTCAACTAATGGTTCTTCTTCAGCTAATGGATCTTCTTCAACTAATGGTTCCTCAGTGACTTCAGATTCTTCTTCAACTAATGGTTCTTCAGCAACTGGCTCTTCAGCAACTTCAGGTTCTTCTTCAACTACTGGTTCATCAGCGACTGGTTCACTGATTGTTTCAAGTGGCTCTTTAATTGATTCTTCCACTGGCTCTTCGATAGTTTCAACTGATTCATCAATTGGATCTTCATTTATCTCCGTATCTTCAATTGGCTCTTCAGCAGTTTCAACAGTTTCAGCAGATCCTTTAATTGTTGTATCTACCACATCATTCATTTTTTCATCCTTTGACTCGTTATTTTGAATATTTACAGAGACGGGTTGATCAATCAAAGGTTTCATTTCTTCAGTGTTAATTTCTATTATTGGATCGTTTTTAAATTCTGATAATTTTTCATTAGTAGTTTCATAATCCTTTTCATCAATGATATTAACTGATATATCTATCTCTTCAGTGTCTGTATTATTAACTTCAATATGTTTAGTTGCTGATTCATCTTCATTTAAAAATTCTTCAATACCATTCATAATAGAATCTAAATCACCAGCAGTAGTTATTTCATCAGCATCACCAATACCATTATTTATAAGTTGGTCTAATTGATCATGTATAGATGTAGTACTCTTCTTCTTCTTCTTTTTTTTTTTCTTCTTATTTTTGGATTTTGTGTTATTTTCTATATTTAATTCAGTGGAATTATCGATGCCTCGCATTTGGGTTATAACCTTTGAACATATTTTTATTATCATTGGTTTCTTCTTCTTCTTCCAATAATGGTTGTTCAATAATATGTGGAGCATTGGCTAAATCCATTTGAGATATAGAATAATTGTTTGTACTATACATTCTTGAGTCACCAGTAGTATTTGAAAAATCTTTAATATCTTTTGGATCACGACTTAGAGAACGAGAAATAGATCTTAAATATTCAGTGGATCTTTCTCTTTGGAATGATCTACTTTGACGTTCGTTGTTATTAGTAATTGGATTATCATCACCAGAAATATTTTTTTGATAAGAATCACCTCTTGCCAGATGAGGTTTATGAGAATCGTTTTTAATAAATTCACCATATGAATTTCTAATTGTTGTATTTTCACCAATGTCAGTATTATCAACATTAATATTATCTTCATTAGAAGATGAAGCGATACTAATTTGGTCATCAATTGGATCAGTAGAAGTCACTAAAGAATGAGTAGCACTCAATGGTGAAGCAGAAACAAATAAAGTACCTTGTTGTAATTTCTTCTTCTTCAACAATGATAACCTTTTTTGAGCATCACTTTTTTCATCAATAGCTAATTCAGAAGTAACATCTACAATTTGATCTAAATCAACTTCATCAGTTAACAAAGCACCTTCACGATTCAACTCATCCACTGAAGTGTAAGATGAATCATTAGCTGCATCATGCACAGAATGATGCAGTTTCTGCAAAATAATACTATTGGTAGATTCAGTGGCAGTATTGGAAACATTAGAATACAGGGATTCTTGGTAATCTGGATTTTGGGCATCATCAATATTTCTAATTGATTCTCCCACCAAAGAAGGGGTGGATAACTTTCTTTCAGACATAATAATAAGCTAACAACGTAAGTTCACAGAATACAGCTAGCTGGTGCCCCAATGTTGCCCTTACACTATATATATTCAATGGAAACAGTCAATTTCTATAGTAGCTTTTTGTATCAAGATCTCAATTTTGAGCTTTTTTCAGAGCGTTGTTTCTCCTTTTTGCCAGCAGCAACGAAATGTTATGGCTGTAATGGAGAGCTATTGGGGGTAGTTTGGTGCTATAAGTGGTTGTTGAAAAGGTCTTTAGGTTCACTGATGCGAGGTTGTTAAACATGGGGTGTGTTAGTACCATGGAATTGAAAAAAATGAGTCAATTGTATGGATATTCATAGAATTAGACGATGTTTTGCAGAGCAAAAAACAATTGCGCGAGCCCGGAATCGAACCGGGGGCCCAACGATGGCAACGTTGGATTTTACCACTAAACCACTTGCGCTATTTAATTAGTGAGTTTTAATCTGAGTAATGGTAGCAGTTGTTACTTTGTGGTCAAGTGACCTTTCCTACTAAAATATTCGTTATAAACCAGTCAATACCATAGAAGACACCACTCTACCATCTTAAAATGACTCTCACCACCATTCTAGTAACCAATTGAACCTTATTCTTGCCATTTACCTCTATTTCAAGGCTAATCGATGAGATTTTACTCGATTGAAGCAGTTGGAAATAACGTTAATACATCAAAACTTGAACATCAACTACAACATTTTTAAATACAAACTCATACGCTCTTTGACAACTCATTTTATCTCTATTAACACTCAAAATTGGGTGCCAATTTGAGCCATTGGACGTTTGATGCGATGAAATTTGATTCATTGAGAGAATCATCTTTAAATACACTTGAACAAGTTGGTTAAAGACAGTCATTAGTTCCCTTTGTCGACTAACAGACACTTATCAGTGGGGCTAAAGTTGGTTAACTTGGTTGGCTGCTGTTTTAATTGTATTATTGGTGCAATATGGATATTGAATTAGTGAAGAGACATGACGGATCACATCATGCCAATGAGGTATATGGTTATTACACTTTGATAATCTCTTTATCATATATGGTATTCCTGTTAACCTTCAGAAATTTTGCTACTGTTAATCATCGTAGTTCAAAGATTGTGAAAAAAATTCATTCATTAGATCCTGGTGTGCATTTAGCAATTTTATTAATACCATTGGCTATTGGATTTTATGACCCAAATGCTTTGAAAATATCAGTTTATTTTAAAAGATTAGGTAGATTAAGTTACGTTTTATTAAGTATTGACTTATTTTTGACGTTGAGACCAAATTGGTATTTATTTAATTATACTTATACAGAGTTGGTTCCTATTCATAAATGGCTTTCAAGAATTATTGTAATGATAGCACTTGTTCATAGTGTTTTATTCATATGGTGGTGGGGGGTAAGCACAAAAGAAGGTGTAACAATTGCTTCAAAATTACAAAATAAGGCAAATGCTGTAGGGTTATTCATTTCTTTATTATCTGTCATTTTAATTTTTGTTTCAATTGGTCCCTTTAGAAGATTTAGTTATAATTCATTTTACATCTTACACAATTTGGCAAATTTAAGTTTAATTTTACTGACACCATTCCATGCAAGACCAAGTGTAGCCATACCATATTTCTATATCAATTTGGTATTACTTTTATTAATTGCATATTCAAGAATTTTCAACGTCAGAAAAGCCGAATTGCTATCTAAGAATACTTTACCAAGTCATGACAGTAGTGCCTTAGTAGTAAGTGTCAGTTTACCACGTTCTGCATTGCCTGATGAATTTTCACCTGCTAGTCATATTCGTATTAGCCCTTACAGAAAGGCTAATCCATTGTATTGGTTACTCCCATCTCATGCTTACACGATTGCGTCGTTACCTACTGATCAAAATGTAGATCTCGTTTTATTGGAAAATATAAACAAATCTTCTTTTAGATTACAAATGGAAAGATCATATAGTATCATTAATCAATATGACCCATCAGTTTCATTTGAATGTTTGAGTACCGCAAAGAGGATATGTATTGTGTGTGGCGGTACAGGTTTATCTTTTGGGTTACCTTTGTACAGATACTTTAATAATATCATGAGAGATAATCAATGGTCTTTTCGTGCTATTGAATATTTGAGATTTGTCTGGTTGATTAAAGATAAATCTCAATTGGCTTTACTAGAAAAATTGACATCTTTAGAAGAGTCTCTACAAGATGAATCATTCATATCGAACTTTCATGTTTTTATCACTAAACATGGCAGTGTGATTAATTCAAATGCCAATTCTGAAGATAGTTTCGAATTGGAGAATTTTGATAGAAATGATACATCAACAGTATCGGATCTTAAGTTTGGATCCATAAATCTAGGTAGAAGAATCGATTGGGCAGCAGATTTATCAACATTTGTTGAACATGAAAATGAAAGAGAACGTGCTTGGCTGCTAGCATGTGGGCCAAAATCTTTAGTAGATTCAGCATCTAAGTATGCAGATAAATCTGGTGTTAAATTTGCTTCTGAAATATACGCTTTGTAGAAACATTATCTATATTCATAAAACTTATATTGCTTACTATTTTGCATTTTAAGCTGGAACTTGACTAATTTGAAAGTAATATTAATTAATTATAAAATATATATTTATGTATAAGATAGTCTCTAAAATTAATTGATTAGTTTAATTATGTAAAGTTTTTCATTTTAATCCCATATAGAAAAGTCCTTATTACCTAATTCTGGCAAACCTTCAATTCCGGTATTATCAATAGGTAAAAAATCAGTAGTGTCTATGTTTAAGGGTATCTCGTTATCCAGATTGAAACCAACAGCTTCAACAATACTAGAAGGATTAATAATTAAACCGTTAAAATTTGAATTTTCCATTAAAAAGTCTTCAAATTCAGAAACTAGAGGAATGGCATTATTAACAGTAACTCCAGAGTTAGGAGAAGTAAGGTTAGATAACCTTTCAAAACTGCCATAGGGAGAAACCTTCCCATCATGAATATTCATACTATTTGAAGATGATGCATTTTCTTCTAAATTACTTACAGATAGTCCATTTGAAATTTTTTCTAAAGGAGGAAGAATCTGTGACCCCATAGTTGTATCATTTGGAGTAATAGGTTGGAGAGTAGGGAAAGGTGAAGTCATAAATTCTAATTTCATCACAGAATCCAATACCTTTTCACTTGACTTATCTATCTCTTCTCCTGCTTTTTCCTTTATATCAACGGTCTGAGGTGTACCTTCTTTACTGTAGGTAACAGGGTTATAAGATTTAGTAGCTGGTAGTTGAGTGCTACCAAAGTTCTCATTTTGACTTTGTTGTGCTGCATTTAATAAATTCATCATACTTCTAGATTTTGGCACAACGAATCCCAAGGCATCTTGATATACAGGACATCTTTTTAAACTATCTTTATCTCCTGATAATATCAAAGATGGAACATTTTTAAAAAATCCCGACATCTTTGACAACCCATTCATGCTAGATGTTAATCCCTTAGCTGATTCAATCTTTGGTAATGTTGTGTTTCCAAGTAATGTAATAAAAAATCCTGTGGACTTCATCATTCTTGTGGCATATTGATACTTGGATGAAAGTTGAGTTGCTAATTTACCAAAAACAATCATTCTCGGAGTTAGAATATCAGCAAGTTGTTCACCTACATCTAATTCAATATTCTTAGAGTAATCTTGGAACATCTCAGGATTGAAATCTTTCTTAACTTGTAATGTCGGTTCCGAATCATCCTCACTACTGGCTTTAATTTTTGGATTATTCAAAATTGCATTTCCCTCTAAACCAGTCAAAGGCCCACATTTGGCGCGTAGTATTAAGCATACAATAAATTGAAGAGCACGATTACCAATATCTAGACATTGTGGGGCTAGGACAACCTCCATATAGTTGAATATCGAATTAGCATTGCCTCCATTAGCAACATCTGTAAAGAATAAAAGACAATTTCTGTACCCTTCCATTGCAAAGTTAAGTGTCTCTTGTGCATAATATTTGGACACAGCAGTAGTTTCAGGATCTTTATCACCCATTGGTTCATAATTAGTAAATAAAATATAGTTTAGGATATACAATAACATTCGAATGGTTACATGTTTTGAGAAAAACAAAGCTTTCGTCGCAGACTCATGTGCTAAATCCAATTTTCTATCAGAATCAGTGTCAGTAGGGGATAACTTTTGGCGAGCTAAAATGTCCTCAAGACTTGGTAAACCATACACTTCTTCGGTAGTTTGATCCACTTTACCTTCTGAAGTGTAAAGTAGACCCTTGTTTACTAAAGTATTTAGTACATTACAAATGTTGCTTGTACCATATGTCAAATTACTCAGACATTCAATTAATGCATCTAGCTCAAATTTACGAACACTTTTTGCAATTGATATATTTAAAATATGATTCAAAACTGAAATAATGACTAGATCAATCTGGAAAAATAAGGTAAAATTTTTTACTATGATAAGCTCTTTAATATCACGAACGTAATCAATTTTAGAAGCAGCTGGTAATTTGGTATCACTAAAATCCTTTAGATTTCTTAATAATCGTGGGGTACCTAATGATAAAGATTGTTGTACATCTAGTGAAATAACATAGTACCAAGTTTTTCTCCAAGTATGTTTAAACCTTTCAGTAGTCGAAGAAGGTTGCTTACTTGTAGCTGAATCCGAATTATTAACAGGATCAATTCCTGATGAATCTGAAGATGTTCCATTGACAGTGTTCAATTGAGGGAAGTTATCTGGGTCTCTATGTAAACCACAACTAAAGGACATTTGAATGATACTAGATAATAAGACTTGGTGGGATTCGTTATCCTGTCCAGTGCCAACACTAGCTGCAGGAGAAACAAATGATTCGTTGTTATCACGAGTGCAACACATTAAGTATAATTTGAAGAATATTGAAAATTGTACTGTAGTCAAGTTAACATTACTGTTAGAAACACTAGATAATTCATCAAATTTAATTAAATGTTTTCTTACCAATTCTATTGCATCAACAGAAGGTTCGTACTGTAATAAAATAGCTTCATCCTTTGCTTGATTAACAGTTGCTGTGTTGGACTGAGGTGCCAAAAAAGAGTTATATTGGGAACCTAAATCAATTTTACAAGAATTGGATGGGAGTGATAACCATATTAATCTAAGGATGATCAATAGAATACCTAAATTACAGTAATCTGAAGATTTACTCATCTGTAGATTTTGAATTTTTGTTGACATTGTAATGTCGACTGACTCCCATGAAGTTGAAGAAATATCAGTAGCAAATAATTTACTTATATTTGCCTTAAAACCTTGTTCATCTAAAATTGGTATGACTGGGTAAATATGGTCAAAAAACTGTTCTATGTACATGATAATAACACCTTGGGGAGGAAGCAATTCACAAATTTTCTTCACTACCTCATTCTGTGTTATTGGCATTTGTGATTCTAATAATTTACCTTTTATTTTGTCATTACTATTATTAAATGTATTCGTGTGAGGAACAGGACATTTTGAGACAATTTTATTATAAGCAGGAATTTTTGGAAGTTTATTAACAAGTTCACTTTTATTATTTGTCTCTTGCATAAATCGAGTATGATCTATTGGACATTTTCTAACTTTTGAATTTGTATTCTTAGTGATTTTTGGAGCTAGTGTTTGATAAGTTGAATGTGCTACAGGGCACTTTTTTGTTGGATCAGTAATTGGATGAGGAGCAATTTTCACTGAAGAGTGTACCACAGGACATTTTAATATCACATCAGGATTAGTAGCTTGCTTTAGCTCATTTTGTTTACCATTAACATTACCATTAACATTAGCATTATTGCTGGCAGGTTGATGAATAACAGGACACTTTCCAGATTTCTTATCTGTACCTGGAATCTTCTTTTGAGAATACCATTCATTTAATTTTTCTCTCATTGTGAAAATGTGACTCCATAACAATTTTAAATATGGATCACCTTTCATAATAGCTAACCAATGAGTTGCACCTAAATGGATAGTACCATTATGTTTAAGATGTAACATATCAAAATCTCTTGTCAAATCCAATTCATCATTATCGTACTTTCTTGGATTACTTTCAGAAACTTTACTTAAAACGATATCTACTGGTTGATTATTCTTAACAGGTAACGAATTCTTATTTTCTACTTTAATTTGTAATTGCTCAGTGGATAAATCTTGAATTGCATCCGTATTTTCTAAATGATTATTATAAGTGGCATGCAATCTAGAAAGTGTAGTTTCTAAAGTCTTAACTCTATCTCTCAATTGCTTCAATTCAGCTTCTTTCGATAGTTCTTTTTCAGCTTCTTCTGCCCAAGATTGTTCCATATAATGACATAAATGCGAAACACCTGTTTTGGTACATTGTTCACAATGAGGTCTTGTCTTATCACATTTAACCTTCCTCTTACGACAGATTGTACAACTCAATGGGATTCTATTACGCTTCCTTTTAGTCTTACTAACACCATTTGTAAAAGTGGGTGTCCCTAGCAACCGTTTGGATACCCCAGGAGTCATGCTATCAGATCCAGAATCCATAGCTTCTTTCAAACCAATATGATTTACCTTAACCAAACCTTTACAATACCTAACACCAATAAACTAATGCCAATGCACAGTAGGCCTCTATATACACTAGAGATCTAACACTGTTGTTAAACTAACTGTTTTGTTATTTTATAATGAATTTTTCAATAAATAATACAAATATTGCGAATATCGAAAAATTTCAAGCTAAAGTCATCACAAGATGGCTTATTAGTAAGTTTAAGTGGTAAATGGTCAATGTATATTCAAATGGGTATATTGTACAGTGGTGGAGTCATTAGACAGTTGAAATAATTTGTTTATGGTTTTTTAATGGTGGTAAAATGCTATCAGTTGAGTGAGAAATAAAAGAAAATATATGGTATTGATTATATGAAGAAGATTGACTATATAATATGGTATAAAGATTGTATAGTGTTCAGTTGTACCCTTATTCTGCTATTGGTGGGTAGTATACAGGCTTCTTGTCCTTTTGTATAGTTATTCTTGAGTTTTCGTAGGATAAAAATGTGTTCCAGAACAGTGCCAATAGGTTAACTGCCAACAGTCTATGTTGTAGTGGAATTATTGAGAAATTTAACAGTTGAAATGCTGGCCATACTTTCCAATTTGTTGTCAACGTTGACCACCATAGTTGGTTTAATTTCAGTTTGGCTTCATGCATAGAAGTACCTTCCATAACACTAAGACAACCAAAATAAAAAGGTATAGCTAAAGGTGCAAACATTAATTGATCAACACCCACTCTAAACAATAAGTCTGTAGTTGGACTCTGAATGTTGGAAAATCTAGATAATTTTATCTTGTTGTTCAAAAAATTGTACCATCTGGTACCAATGGGGGCAAATATCACAGAACCATAAGCTACAGCCCTTAAAGTCCTCTTCCAATCAAACTTTGACCTTGGTTGAGCATGAACTATTTCAGCTGATGGTTGTTCTGGGAAAATATATTGAGCACTGATATCACCAATACCAAATAACCCCCCTGTAACGATGACATTAGTCAAAGTAGGTGATTTTTTTAATGATTCACTGTATTTTTGCAATATCTTATTCCAGGGACTCATCTCTAGTGTTGACAATATTCTTATTTAGCACATCCACTGAGTTCACCATCTCAAACATACCATTATCAGTGTGCAACACTTATCAAAGAAATATATAACCAGGGGCATCGTTATATCCCTTCTATTTGTTCAACGACAAGGGTTTGTCAGGTTTCTAATGCTTCTTCACGTCGACGACACAAAATATTAAAGCTTATTTAACTAATAAGTTTTAATCGTTATTAGTTTTAAGTGTACAAGAACGTTATTTATTATAATATACAATGATTAAGTATACATTCACTGGTTCAAATCACTAATTGTAGTTTTTAAAAGGAGTATTGTGGGGTTTCTAGCTAAGATTTGTAAGAGATAATATGTTTTTAGATTATTCAGGTTTACAAAGGTACAGTGAAATCAATCGTTGCTTTGCAGATAAGTATTTGCAGTTATTACAATTTGAGAATTTGGAAGATGTTAATGAGAGGCTAGATTTCACAAAGAAAATATCTTTGGAGTCTAATATCAATGGTGATATCAAGTTTTTGGAAGTAGATGATTTTTTATTAAAATATCCAAAATATTTAGAAAATCTGTTGCTTGTCATCATATGTATTCAACAGAATGATAAAGTTTATAGGTTTGTGGAAAGGTGTCCAACAGTTTATATGATGGAAATTCCAATTTTAAGTCCAGAAATGTTGGATACTGATCATTTTGCTATCCAAATATATGAAGATGTCTATAAGAAATATAAAAGTAAAAGAGATATGATTTTACAAAATTTGAAACGTTGTATCATTGATATTCAACCAGATTTTACACAAACTTGCTATAAAGATTGGAATCAAATCCAAAAATATTTATTTCATGACCTTTGTGATGATTTAACAGAATTTATTAGACCAAAGACTAATATGATTATTATTCCAATGTCATTCCCAAAAATATTTTCCACATTAAGTGATAATTATGGATTTATTAAGATCAATTCTAATTTAAAGTTTTGTAAATTTAAGATTGAGTTAAACGATAAAGCTTTAAATAATCCAATCACTGAAGATAATTTGATATTTGTACCTTATGATCAAAAGATCTCAACTATATGGAGAGAAGCTACTGAAAAGGAGTTTATTGGTACTTCCAATAAATCCCCTTTGAAACATCAAGAAGATGAAGTTACAAGATCAGTATACTACTCGCCATCTCCTAAAAGTCCCAAGTTTTTAGATATTTTTAAAGATTTTTCAGTCAATATTCCAAAAGAGTTTAGTGACATTCCAAATTTGAGTAAACCAAATCCACAAAGGATATTGCAGGAAAATAATAGATCCAAGAATAATATTCAAGAAAATGTTGACCCATCTGATGGATACATCAAATTTATCACATCTTCACCACAAAGTTCTGATAGAAGTAATAATGATCTTTTTTCTGTTGGTCATTCTTCTAATATTTTACCAACTGCAATGACACAACCTACAACTTCTATTCCAACCTTTAAAAATGATGATTTATACAAGGCACCATTGTCAATAACTTTGCTTTCAGAATCTGAGGTTGAAGTGAACAGATTCAATAAAGAATTTCTTGAAGTTCCACCTACAATCTTACATTTTCCTAATGATGATAAAAATATGGTTAAACCTGGTTCCAAATCACAAAAGATAAAAGCTAATTTAAAAAAATTGGCAGGTAGAACTTTAAGTAATAATAATAATAATAATAATAATAATAATGATAATACTAAAAATAAAAATGCTATCAAATATCAAGGGAGCTCAATTACATCCACTACTGTTGAGACAATTCGTACTATTGATGATGTTGAATATTCTCCAGGTATTGATATTTCCTTCAAGACTTTTGTAAGATACAAATTTATAAAAGTTAAGAATAATTATCATTATTGTAAGAATATTGCCAAATATTGTTTTGAAGAATATTATGAGCACAAACAACAAGAACAGTCATAATAATAAAATTATTATTATTAAAATGTATTTATGTATTTGAATATATGATTATGTATGAATATATATGTATATATATATGTAAATTATTCTTTAAAAATCTTTTCTAATAGTTAGTGAACGATAATATCATTTTCAGATTTTAATCCCAAAAGTATAAATTCACCAATTAAACTTTTGACAATAATATCTAAATCTGCTTTTGCATGTACTAATGAAGTACCTTCCATCATAAGCTCATTGAAAAATTTTGTTAATTCCCATTTATTTTTCACTTCAACATCATCATCAGGAATTTCTAAAGTTAATTTCATAAGTGTATGTTTATCATCAGAATCATGAATAATTTCTGATGAAGCATTATTCCAAACTTTCATTGGGATTGTTAAAAAATGTGTATCATCATGATATAAAAATATTTTACCCTTAATATTATTAACTGAAATTCTTTGATGTGTCGTTTCATAAAATGGTAAACTTAATAAACCTGTAACTGTACCAATGACACTTAATCTTTGTTTACCTAATGGACCATTTATCCATTTAATTTTTAAATCATCAATGGTAAAACTTTCAATTATATTTGTAGTGTCAACTGATAATTTTGTACTAATGGGGAAATATGATAATTCTTCTAAAAATGAACTCACCAAATTATTTGGGAATAATAAATCTAAATTTTTATCAGTTTCTACAATTTGACCTTTCATTTCAATAGTAATTGGATCTGAAGTATTTATTATCTTATTTATGATTTTTGTCATTGGAGTTACTATATTTTCTTCATCAGACCAACAAACGTCAGATAAAAGAGCCTTTGGAAATGAACCTTCTAATTCACTTTCTATTGAAATATTAACATCATCTTGTACAGTGAAAGGTTTACTTACACTAATAACATTTTTCAATTCAATGTTATAATTATCATTACAATCTGGTAATCTTACATTCCAATTTATTGAAGGAATTTTTGAAGAATTTGATAAAGTAATCCAATTTAAATTTTGCATAAGATTTTGAATTTCTGTATCAAAATTTACTTGAAATCCTTCAATAGTATCTGACATTTTAAATTTATTTAATTTTATTGAATTTAATTGATTTTTAAAATCATCAACATATGGTAAAAGTTTATCCCAATCAATAATATTTTTCCAATTAACTCTTAAATCATGTAATGTAATAATTGGAATTTTCCATTTTAATGTTTTAGTTGTTTTTGATAATGATACAGAAAGGTCAGAAATCAAATTTAAATTATCAAAATCCTTTTTCCAAAATTTCTTCAACACTTTTAAGATATTTTTCATATTTGGTTCAAGATATAATATTACATCTAATTCTGTTGTATGATCATCTCTTAAATCTACACAAATTGGATTTTTAAATGAAATTGTACCTAGCCAATTTTCCTTAACGGGTTCACCATCATATGAAGAAACGTTATTAAAATCCATACATAAATTTTTAATAACGTTTGAGCCAACATTTTTAAACATTCTTTTTTGAATTTTAGTTAATTTTGTTGTACTATTATCAACATTCCATTTATCATAATCTAATGTAAAATTTAATTTTGCAGAAATTTGTAATGCCTTCCCCTCATCATCATTTAATTGATCACCATCTGTCCAACCATCTAAATGAACTTTTAATATATTTACATCAGCAATTTCAAATATACTTTCTTGTATAATTTCAGTAGAAGGTAAAAATTTAGCTACAATCTTTAATATTGTGAAAAGAGTAACACTTAATGTAGTAAAAAGTATACTCATTCTCCTCGTAGTGAGCATATCATTAAATGTAGGTTTCAAAACAACTACCTCAGGTTCATCTTCAACAGCTGGACCTAATAGTGGTTGTGATTCTAAGTCATTTTCCATCATTGTTTAAAATAGTTCAAACAAAGATAGTGTTTTCCACTTCTTTAAATGAAATTAAACAATTTCAAGCTGGTCCCTCTTCAATAGCCACCAATATTAATGATAGTTATGGTTATTATACTCATTTTATACCTTTTCAAGGTACAATATCCCAGTTCATCTCATATTAAATTTGTGTTCATCAATTATTCCGATGCCCGTAAAGTTTCAAACCATTACACAAAGAGACACAATAGACATAAATCGATGTAGTATTGACCATTTAACTCTTAAAATCAATTAATCTATCATCAATAGATGGATATAGCTATATAGGTTCAAGATTAGGTGATTTTTGAGTGTAATGGTATGTATTTTACACTAGAGTTACAAGAAGGCAAGTTTTAACTTAAAAACAAAAATTACAGAGCGCAAGTGGTTTAGTGGTAAAATCCAACGTTGCCATCGTTGGGCCCCCGGTTCGATTCCGGGCTTGCGCAGTTGTTTTTTTAATGTTTTTGCCAATACAAATATCAATAGTTAACAACAGGAACAGTAATTGTAGAACTATAGTATGTTTCAATGTGAAAAGAGAATGATAATATTCAAAAAAATGATTTCGCCCAGGATCGAACTGGGGACGTTCTGCGTGTTAAGCAGATGCCATAACCGACTAGACCACGAAACCATTATGGACAAGTTCGGAGTCGAACCGAAGACCTCTCCCATGCTAAGGGAGCGCGCTACCAACTACGCCACATGCCCAATTATTTTTTAAAATGTGTCAAAAAACAACTGCTTTTCACATGAAACACTAGTCACGCCACGTATTATCTCCTAGATTCTTTTCAACAACTTCTCTTTAATCACCAAACACAAGCAAGCAATCAACGATAACATCAGCAACTTCTACAACGTTCAAAATTTCCAAAACCTCGCCATAAGGCTTTTAACATCACCCATCCCGCATCCAAAGATCAACCAACGCTTAAAAATCACAAATCTTAACTAAGGCGACATGATTTGTGAAGAAAAAGGATTATATAAATGAAATGTGAAGATATTTCAATTGATTTCAATTACATTAATAGTTTTAGTATATAAAGAGTATACCTCCCATTGCTATATTGGTCCCATTTCCATTGTTTGTTGGTATTATCAATTGGAATTAAATTTTTTAACTGAGTTTTTAGAAGTTCTTTAAGTGATAACATTTTACATCTGATATTAAATATGCTGAAATTAAAGAACTTGTTCAGTAGAAAGAAACAAGATGCTACAATTACTATTGTGCAGCAGAATAATAAACCTTTGAAAGTAAATAAAGAGAAAATAGTTGCTTCAAAATTGGAACAAAAAAAAACACTGTCAAAGAACAATAATGTTTCTGCAGATTCTATTGGTGAAGTGGAATCTCTTTCCAGTTTATCTAATCCTGAATTGTCAGATTTGGAAACTGATAAGATTAGTAATGCTTCTTATGATCGTGGCCATGTTGATTTGGAATTAAGTGAACCAAGTGAGGATAATTTATCTCTTGATTCAACAGATTTAAATATTACTAATGAAATATTTCCTGAACAAGAAGAATTAGTTGGTTATAAATTAATTAATAAAGTCGGTGCAGGTGCATTTTCCAAAGTTTTCAGAGCTATTCCTGATAGAAGTAATAAACAAACATCATTTTTATGTGAAAATTATAAACAAGTCGCTATAAAAGTAATTAAAAAGGAAGATATTACAAAATTAGATGATGGCAAGAAGAAACGTCGTAAGAATGAAAGTACAAAGGCATCATCAAAAGAACAAGTACTTAAAGAAATTGTAATTCATAAATTTGTTTCAGCAGGTTGTGATCAAATTGTTGCATTTATTGATTTCCAAGAGACTAAAAATTATTTTTACATTATTCAAGAATTATTAGAAGGTGGTGAAATCTTTGGTGAAATTGTGAAATTTACATATTTTAGTGAAGATCTTTCACGTCATGTAATTAAACAATTAGCACTTGCTGTAAAACATTTACATTCAATTGGTGTTGTTCATCGTGATATTAAACCAGAAAATTTATTATTTGAATCAATTGATTTTATACCATCATTAAAAATTGCATTACGTAAATCAGATGATCCAAATACAAAGATTGATGAAGGTTTATTTAGACCAGGTATTGGTGGTGGTGGTATTGGTGTTGTTAAATTAGCAGATTTTGGATTATCTAAACAAATTTATTCTGCAAACACTCAAACTCCATGTGGTACAGTTGGTTATACTGCACCTGAAGTAGTTAAAGATGAAAAATATTCAATGAAAGTTGACATGTGGGGGGTTGGTTGTGTTCTATATACTGTATTATGTGGGTTCCCACCATTTTATGATGAAAAAATTGATACATTAACTGAAAAAATTTCTCGTGGTGAATTTACATTTTTAGAACCATGGTGGGATGAAATTAGTGATGGTGCTAAGAATACAGTTTCTAAATTATTAGAAGTTGATCCTTTGAAAAGGTATGATGCTGATCAATTGCTTAATGACCCTTGGTTAAATTCATATGATTGTGAAAAGATAAGTAATAATGATTCGATTAATATTAAGAAAACATATGGTTCCAATAAAAAGAAATCGAATGCTATGAAGAGAATTTACAATGATTCATCATTATTATATTCACCAGCAGCAGTGGCTATGCGTGATGCATTTGATGTAAGTAATGCAGTACAAAGAATTGAAGAAGATAAAGTAAATAAGCAAATTTTAGAAGAATTGAAAGAAGACGAAGAATATGATGAGTTCGATCAAACTAACAGTGCATTCAACACAATTGAACAAGATATGTTCCAATTGAAACTAAATTCCTCTACCATCATCAAAAGAAGAAAGGCAAAGGAATAAACAAGTAACTCCAGTAAATATATCATATATCATGCAACAATATAACAATATAACAATATAACAATATAACAATATAACAATATAATAAAATATCGTCAATAACGATTACTAATGGTCACTACGCACGAATGCGTGTCCATGTGATAAACAATACGTACAACATGACAATCCGATAAATCACGGAAACAGGCCATTACCCGCACTTTCCAATGTTTTGCCACCCAGACATCCCACCTCTTATCTACCTGCATGAGATAAAAAGAAAAAACACGAGGGCGATAAGCGCACCACGCGCTCAGAAACACCCGCACACGCAGCCCAGAAATAAAAAAAAAGAAATGAATCTGAAAAGAAAAAAGAAACACGGAAACACAGACCTCTGCGTTACTCTCTGTGCGCGCCTATTATGCGTCTGGATTACCCGCCCAGCTCTTTCTCTCTCTCTCTCTCTCTTGAGCAGCTCGTCTTGCACGAAAAAGAAACTGAAAGCTTTTTTTTTTCGAGATGAGCAACAAAGAGGTGATGAGGTGAAAAATTTTTCAGTTTGACATTTATATAAGAGATTAAGAAAAGTTTTCTTTTAAATGTGGTTTGTTAACTTTTTACTTTTAACTTTCTAAAAAATTTTATATACTATTATTTATTTGTTTTATTGTTTAAAAATCTCTGTGTAACGAATCCGCCAATTTTATTAGTATATAATGTCTGATTCTCAACAATCCTTAAAGGTTCTAAATGAACTTTTCGAGAAATTGTCTGTTGCTACTCCAGAAAACAGAGATGTTTTAGCTGGTGAAGTTTCTTCATTTTTGAACGGAAACATCATTGAACATGATATTCCAGAACAATTCTTCGCTCAATTAAACAAGGCTTTGAAGGATAAGAAGACCGCTGCTAACGCTTTGGCTGCCATTTCCCACATTGCTAACGTTTCCAACTTATCTCCATCTGTTGAACCATACATTGTTGCTACCGTCCCAGCTGTTTGTGAAAAGGCTGGTGACAAAGATAAAGATGTTCAAGCTTTAGCTGCTGAAACTTTGATTGCTATTGTCAAGGCCATCAACCCAGTTGCTGTCAAGGCTTTGTTGCCACACTTGACCCACTCTTTATCTGAAACCAACAAATGGCAAGAAAAGGTCGCCATCTTGAACGCCATTGCTGCTTTAGTCGATGCTGCCAAGTCTCAAGTTGCTTTGAGAATGCCAGAATTGATCCCAGTTTTATCTGAAGCTATGTGGGATACCAAGAAGGAAGTTAAGGAAACTGCCACTGCTACCATCACCAAGGCTACCGAAACCGTCGACAACAAGGATATTGAACGTTTCATTCCAAAGTTAATCGAATGTATCGCTAACCCAAATGAAGTCACTGAAACTGTCCATTTGTTAGGTGCTACCACTTTCGTTGCCGAAGTTACCCCAGCTACTTTGTCCATCATGGTCCCATTGTTAGCTAGAGGTTTGGCTGAAAGAGAAACTTCTATCAAGCGTAAGTCCGCTGTTATTATCGATAACATGTGTAAGTTGGTCGAAGATCCACAAGTTGTTGCTCCATTCTTGGGTAAATTGTTACCAGGTTTGAAAAACAATTTTGCCACCATTGCTGATCCAGAAGCTCGTGAAGTTACTTTAAGAGGTTTAAAGACTTTGAGAAGAGTCGGTAACGTCGATGAAAACGACACTTTGCCAGAAGTTTCCCACGCTGGTGATGTTGAAACTACTTCCGGTGTTATCAGAAACTTGTTGAAGGGTACTGAAGTTGCTCCAAGATTCGAAATCGTCGTTGAATACGTCGCCGCTTTAGGTGCTGATTTAATTGATGAAAGAGTCATCGATCAACAAGCTTGGTTCACTCACATCTTACCATACATGACTGTTTTCTTACATGAAAGAACTGCCAAGGATATCTTGGATGATTTCAGAAAGTTAGCTGTTGATAACATCCCAGTCGGTCCAAACTTCGATGACGAAGAAGATGAAGGTGAAGATTTATGTAACTGTGAATTCTCTTTGGCTTACGGTGCTAAGATCTTGTTAAACAAGACTCAATTAAGATTGAAGAGAGGTGTCAGATACGGTTTATGTGGTCCAAATGGTGCTGGTAAATCTACTTTGATGAGAGCTATTGCTAACGGTCAAGTTGATGGTTTCCCAACCCAAGAAGAATGTAGAACCGTCTACGTCGAACACGATGTCGACTCTTCTGCTGCTGATATGTCCGTCGTTGACTTCGTCTACGAAGGTAATGTCGGTACCAAGGAAGTTATTATTGCCAAGTTAAAGGAATTCGGTTTCACCGATGAAATGATCGCTATGGCTATTTCTAACTTATCTGGTGGTTGGAAGATGAAATTGGCTTTAGCCAGAGCCGTCTTAAAGAACGCCGATATCTTATTATTAGATGAACCAACTAACCATTTGGATACTGTTAACGTCGCTTGGTTAGAAAACTACTTGAACACTTGTGGTATTACATCTATTAACATTTCCCATGACTCCGGTTTCTTAGACAACGTCTGTCAATACATTATTAACTACGAAGGTCTAAAATTGAGAAAGTACAAGGGTAACATGACTGAATTCGTCAAGAAGTGTCCATCTGCTCAATCTTACTTCGAATTAGGTGCCTCCGACTTGGAATTCAGATTCCCAGAACCAGGTTACTTAGAAGGTGTTAAGACCAAGCAAAAGGCTATTGTTAAGGTTTCTAACATGACCTTCCAATACCCAGGTACCACCAAGCCACAAATTTCTGACGTTACTTTCCAATGTTCCTTGTCTTCCAGAATTGCTGTTATTGGTCCAAATGGTGCTGGTAAGTCTACTTTGATTAACGTCTTAACTGGTGAATTATTACCAACTGAAGGTGAAGTTTACACCCACGAAAACTGTCGTATCGCTTACATTAAGCAACATGCTTTCGCCCATATTGAATCTCATTTGGACAAGACTCCATCCGAATATATCCAATGGAGATTCCAAACTGGTGAAGATAGAGAAACCATGGACAGAGCTAACAGAGTCATTAACGAAAATGATGCTGAAGCTATGAACAAGATCTTCAAGATCGAAGGTACCCCAAGAAGAATCCAAGGTATCCACTCCAGACGTAAGTTCAAGAACACTTACGAATATGAATGTTCTTTCTTATTAGGTGAAAACATTGGTATGAAATCTGAAAGATGGGTCCCAATGATGTCTGTTGACAACGCTTGGTTACCAAGAGGTGAATTAGTCGAATCTCACTCCAAGATGGTTGCTGAAGTTGATATGAAGGAAGCTTTGGCTTCTGGTCAATTCAGACCATTAACCAGAAAGGAAATTGAAGAACATTGTGCTATGTTAGGTTTAGATGCTGAATTAGTTTCCCATTCCAGAATCAGAGGTTTGTCTGGTGGTCAAAAGGTTAAGTTAGTCTTAGCTGCTTGTACTTGGCAAAGACCTCACTTGATCGTCTTAGATGAACCAACCAACTATTTGGACAGAGACTCTTTAGGTGCTTTATCCAAGGCTTTGAAGGCTTTCGAAGGTGGTGTTATTATCATTACTCACTCTGCTGAATTCACCAAGAATTTGACTGAAGAAGTTTGGGCTGTCAAGGATGGTATTATGACCCCATCTGGTCATAACTGGGTTACTGGTCAAGGTACTGGTCCAAGAATCGAAAAGAAGGATGATGAAGGTGACAAATTCGATGCTATGGGTAACAAGATTGCCGGTGGTAAGAAGAAGTCTAAGTTGTCTTCTGCTGAATTGAGAAAGAAGAAGAAGGAAAGAATGAAGAAGAAGAAGGAATTAGGTGACGCTTACGTCTCCTCTGATGAAGATTTCTAATTGTAAGCTCATTTGTGCTTATCATTTCATTCATTTCATCTTTTAAAGATACATAAACATATACCTTAATATAGATGTGTATTTTTTCTGTATATTGTTTTTATATCACTTCATATATTTAATTTAAATCTTTTTTAAAAAAATATCTAATATTATCTAAATAAACTATTATTACAATTTCAAACAGATATACTATATAATATTACTATCAATGATGAGAATTCAAATGAAATATTATCAATGCATCTATGTAGCTGTTATTAAATTGAGATATAATAATCTATATACTTCATTTATTTGTTTATATATAAAATGACAGAGCCTAAACGTCACAAAGATAAAGTATATAACAGAAACATACTTTAATTTCTAATGTTAATGAATAAACATATTGTAAAGGCAATACAATAAAGAGCAGTAATGTTACTAGTTGTATTAATTTTGAGCTTCTTTGATCTCTTCGTTGAAGTTCTCAGTATTACAGATTCTCCAAGCAAAGTAAAGTGTCCAAATTATTCATTAATAAGAGATGCAAGAGTATGATAAGAAATTAAATTATATTATATAATTGTGATTATGTTTAACTAACCTTATTTACTAATTAGTCAATTGAATTTAGGATGACATATGCATTGAAGAAAAGAATTATCTAAACAATCAGAGGTATCAATCAAAGAATGCATTACTAGAATATTTACAATCTTTAAATGATAAAGACGTATTTAACAGTATATTATTAGGTTATGTTAATCTAGATAGTCCTAAAATAGGTCTCGCAATTTCAGGTGGTGGATATAGATCAATGCTTACAAGTACTGGATTTTTGCAAGAAATGGATAAATTTGGCTTAACAAACTGTTTAAATTATATTACTAGCTTATCTGGTGGAAGTTGGACATTGATGGATTTAATACTGCATGATTTTGATGTTCATCAGTTACTAAAGGATTGGAATTTAGATGATGGACTACTAAAAGGTATTCCAGAAATAAGAACTGATCAAAAAGATATTGTCACCGACATGGGTACAGGTAATTTCTTTGATGAAGATAATAAAATAAAAAGAGATTTAACAGTTCTTGATAAAAGAGTTAAACAAAATTTAATGAAAAGAAAATCTACACCAATTTTGAAGTTTAAAGAATATCTAATTCAAACATTAGGTGTCACAGATTCCTCAAATAATGAATCAAATATAAATGTCACAAATGTCACAAATCCTGTTTTTGATTCATTAAAGACAGTACAACAAATTCTCAACTTTTACATTGGTCTCCATTTAGAAGTTAAACCTAAAAAGATCCAAGGGTTCCAAGTATCATTTACAGATTACTGGGGGAAAGCATTATTAAAGAGACTGAAAAGTGAAGTTTGGGATTCAAAAAATTCTACATCATTATCAGAATTAGTAACTACATCCCCAAAATTTATGTCATTCCAAGCACCAATACCAATTATTGTATCAAATTGTAGAAATGGTCTTTTAAGAAACATTATATTTGAATTTACACCATTTGAATTTGGTTCATGGGAAACCATGTTAAGATTATTTGTTAAGATACCATATTTAGGATCATATATCGTTAACGGTAAAGCTCAGGAATGTATAAAAGGATATGATGATATTGGATTTATTGCAGCAACATCATCATCAGTGTTTAATAATGTTTTAATTTATATATGGCAACAAGTTGCTAAAACGTCAAAGGATACAATTAAAGCAATGAAAGTAATAATGGATACTTTTGGTATTGGAATTGGTAAAAAAACGTTTGATAATATGCCAATAGCACAATTAGAAACATATTATGCATTGTATCAACATAATCCATTTTATCAATATCCAAATAAATATAATGAACTGACAGAAAATGATTACTTATATTTAGTGGATGGTGGTGAAGATGGTGAAAATATACCATTAAGACCATTATTAATACCAGAAAGGAAATTAGATTTCATATTTGTCATTGATTCAAGTTCAGATAGAAATAATTTTGCCAATGGGACAAAATTAACTAAAATATTTAATCAGTCTGAAAAGTATTCAAATTTTTACAAGAATCCATTATCAGATAATTTTAATATAAATCATCCAATAGCTCTAGGATGTTCCCTAAAAAAAAACGTAGACCAATCATTACCAATTATAATGTATTATGCCAATTCAAACCATGGTTATGCATCCAACACATCAACATTCAAGATAACTTACAATGAAACTGAAGTGTCAGCAATGGTTTTCAATGGCCAGCAAGTTTTTAACAATGACAATAATGAAAACTACCAAAAATGTCTTGGTTGTCTTCTAGTGAAAAGAACTCTGGACAGGAAACAGCACAGTGTCAACTACAACATAATCCCAAAGTTTTGTAGCCATTGTTACAATGAATATTGCTATGAATAGTGGTTTAATAGTGACAGTTATATTTATAGTTATAGTTATAATAGTAACAAAACTTATAGTATTGTATGTAAACATCCGCACACCGCGTACTTAAGACTGTTTTCTACCTTTAAAAATGATGAATTTAAAAATAACATCAACTTTATTTGAAACTTTTGCAATGATTGATTCATTTTGCAATGATTGTTTAGCGTATATACATACATATAGATACGTTGAGGATCAGCAAGAGATGAGATTGCATCAATTAGTGTTATTGACTGTGGGATTGACCAACGTTTATGGTCATGTTGAACCAGTTAACGGGGAAAATTCCAAAGTAAATGTAGAAGTTGAAAGACCACCACAAGGTATGGAATGGGAAGAATGGCATATGGAACATGAACATCAATTGAAAGAGTACGATGCCGAGACTTTCTTTGCCCTTCATGACGTTAAGAAGAAGGGTTATTTTGATGATTCTGATATTTTAGCCCTTTATGGTTTGAATCGTGGTGAAGTTGTTGGTAAAGGTGATGGTATGGGTGAACATGATAACTCAGAAGTAATAGATGAAGAAACTGCCAAGAGGGTTGTTGGGTTCATCAAGAAGTTGTTGGACGTCGATGATGATTCTAAGATTACAAAGGAAGAGTATCTAGGTTTTGCTAAAAGAGGTAATAAATTCCCTGATTTAGGTGTTGGTGTAGGTCATCATGATGATTTTGAAATTGAATACGAATTACACCATTGGAATAAGTTCCATAAAAATGATGATCCTGAAGTTAAAAATGTTCATAAAGAAGATATTGAACATGAATTATTACATCATTTCCATGAAATCGATCATGAAGAACAAGTACAAAGAGGTTCATCAAGAGGTACTGTCATCACTGATGATGAATTAGAATCAAGAATTGATTTGAAAAACATCCCAAAGAAATTCAAGAATGGTTTCTTCTAATCGAATTTTTTTTTCCATTTGAAAAGGGAATAGATATATATACTAATTTTAAATCTTAATTGGCATGCAATAATTTAATTAAATATATGCAAAGTTATTTTCAATAATTAACTAAATAAATAAATGATATAGATGATCATTGATAAATATAATGTCTTTATTGCTGATATCCATTGTTCTTTATAGTGAATAATTGTATCGCGATGAACGTTAAGAATTTTTCACCACAATTAACTCAAAAGATACCAACTATATCATTATTAAAGAGTGTTATTTCATATGTTTATACCTTATCAAATAGGAATTGGAAGTAGATATCCAACTTATAATAACCCATATTAACATTCTACATGGTAAAAGCTGTTATTTTCACTGATTTCGACGGTACTGTCACTTGGCAAGATTCCAATGATTACTTAGCTGATACCTTAGGTTTAGGTCAAGTAAAAAGATTAAAGATGTTTGAAGGTGTTCTTAATGGTACTAAGCACTTCACTGAAGCTTTCACTGACATGATTGAGTCCATCAAGACTCCATTGCCTGAATGTATTGATATTTTGAAGAACACTATTCAGTTAGATCCAGGTTTCAAAGAAACTTTTGAATGGGCTCAAGAACATAATGTTCCAATTATTGTTGTCTCTAGTGGTATGCATCCAATCATCAAGGAATTGTTGACTAAATTGTTGGGTGAAGAACATATTGACAAGATTGATATTGTTGCTAATGATATCAAGATGGATGATGATGGTGACTGGCATGTTGTTTACAGACATGAATCTGGGTTTGGCCATGACAAATCTTTGACTATTGACGAATACAAGAAGGAATTCGAAGCTAAATTGCAACCAGGTGAGGAAAGAGCTACTTACTTCTACTGTGGTGATGGTATCTCTGATTTGAGTGCTGCTAAAGAATGTGATTTATTATTTGCCAAGAGAGGTAAAGATTTAGTTACTTTCTGTAAGAACGAAAATGTCCCATTCCATGAATTCGACACTTATGCTGATATCTTAGCTGGTATGAAACAAGTTCTAAGTGGTGAAAAGACTGTTTCTGAATTGATGGAAAATTAAATACATCAAATCGTTTAATTCTTTCAAATCCTATTTTTTTTCTTTCACACCTCAATGACCCAAAAAACTTTCTTACCTAAAGAGATGCATCACATTGTAATCCGTTTCTTTCCTCACAAACACATATCGTAATATATGTATGTGTTTGTGTGTAATTTTATATAGATTTTTGTAACGATACATATGATAAATGTTATACTTCTTTTGATTAAAATAGTCGATTTTATTGCTTGAAAAAATGATAGAAACTTTCTAGAAATTTAACTGAGTGATCTAACTGATCGTAGGCATCTACTATAATATATGGGGGACACCAATTGATCATTAGCAATACCATAGATGAGAGTTAGATACAGGCCAGTGAGGTTTTATTATATGTGTACCCGTGCCGAGTGATGTGGTTTCCCATAGTAAAAATTTTTCAGCCAAAATTTTGCGATGAGATTCCAATTTGGATCAGAATTGAAGCATTTAAGATGAATTAATAGTTCTATTAGTTGGTGATTGTTGTCTCTTGGAGAGTCTATCAAGCAACCAAACAGGGTCAAAATGTCCAAGGAATACGTTATTAAGCCAGAGAGTGTTGCTCCATCCTCTGATACCAGTGAATGGCCATTGTTGTTGAAAAATTTTGACAAATTATTGGTTAGAAGTGGTCATTACACTCCAATCCCATGTGGTAGTTCTCCATTGAAGAGAGATTTGAAATCTTATATTAGTTCAGGTGTTATTAACTTAGATAAACCATCTAATCCATCTTCCCATGAAGTTGTTGCTTGGATTAAACGTATTTTACGTTGTGAAAAAACTGGTCATTCTGGTACTTTAGATCCAAAGGTTACCGGTTGTTTAATCGTTTGTGTCGACAGAGCCACTAGATTAGTTAAATCTCAACAAGGTGCTGGTAAAGAGTATGTATGTATCGTTAGATTACATGATGCCTTAAAAGATGAA